>KK499986.1:188085-239601 GCA_000688715.1 Glossina pallidipes
TGAGAAGAGAGTTGGATGTATAAGAAATTTACAGAAGCCCATTTTTCTGTGCGTTGCAAAAATTTGTACATGCTTCCAGCTCTTGATGCTGACTATAAGAACTGATCTTAATGTGACGACGTATCCTCAGCAATTTCTTAGTCTTGCAATTCTCGCTGGAAAGTATTTTTATTAGATCGTTAAAAATTTGATTGATCTTATTTTGAGTTATCTTACAGAACTAAAGCACGATGGATGTAAGGTACTTGAGAATATTTAAGAATAAAGAATTTAAGGTTACATTACGTGTAGTGTTACGACTGGAATAATATTGTCAAGAAGAACAAGAAAGGTGATGAATGTCAGCCAAATATTTTGGAATGCTGTGATTCGTAAAAATTGGTTGTCAAGTCTAGTAGTGATGCCTCATTCCAGCAAAGACGAATGTTTTCTCACACCTAATAATTTGCTTATGTGATTTGATTGCAGCAATAAACTGTCATATTTTTTCTGGCTTTTGTACATTTTTTAAATTATTTTAACAGTTGCTAACGCTATCTATGTAGACGTAGTAGAAACCACTTAAAAATGTTTACCTGTTAATAAATTTTCAGATTTTTATATCCACCATATTTGTCATTGACTTCGTCATTCTTTACGTAATAATCAGAAGTATGCTTAGAAGACTTTTCATCAGCCTGACATTCCGGGTAAATCTAAACATAACCGGTAGACACGAGCGATGCAAGTCAATTAATGTCACCTAAAAGAAAAAAAAAAATGTAAAAAAAAACAAAAGAGCGATTGATGGATACCTTCCGTAGGATAGGTTCCATCTAAGCCGAATATAACCTCTCTCTTGTGTCTTTTATATAAAAACGAAAATGAAAATCGAAATTAATTATATGTTTTGCAAGCGCTATCAAGAGAACAAGCTTGCATTTGAAAATTTCAACACATCGAACTAATCATTAACTTGGAATGTTTTGATGGATCAGAGTGTCTTAAGCTTTTCTCTCACACGCCAGATAATAGAACGTTTATTGTATTTGAAAATTTCGAAAAATCAAGTGAATAAATAAAATGGCTTCACTTTTTATTGTATTGAAGACTTTGAAAAGTTCTTTAACATCTAAGATAGACTTCAATGCCTGCAATACAAAACACGATTTATTCTACTGCTACTAGGGTTTTAAGTGCAAAATGAACAGGAGTGCTGTCTACATGCAGACTTTGCCAAAGAACAGTTTGAATTGATGGCTCAAATAGAATAATAGGCGGATAGGAGACAACTTGAAAATTTGATCGGATACCCAAAAGTAATACTGACCGGGAAGAGCTTAGTAATCGACAAACTAAGTGGGTATTTTGATCCCCAAAATACTGGCAAAAATATCGCAGAGTTAAACTTAGTTGAAAACTCGCCTTTAAAGAGAAGTTCAGTTATCTGTAACGTAGCTTCGGTCAGCAAGAGTTGTTGTATTCAGAAGTGAAGTCCTTCACTTTCGCCCCTTATTTAAGGGCTTTTAAAGGAAAACACTGAACTCGGTGTGAGAGTAAACCAGTTTTAGGGTTACGGATCTTAGGATTAGGAGACTATTTCCCATCGCACTTTGTTGTGCTCTTCGCAAGGGAAAAAGAAGTGAAGTACATAAAGGATGCATTTTGAGCTAATTCTCAAAATCTGCTGCTCAATCACATGTAGTTCCTTAGGTAAGGTTGTCTGTCACCTCACCTTTCTGTTAAAAGAGATATGTTACGCTCTCCATCGCAAAGTATGTGTCACTTGCAACGAATTTTTCAAATTTTTCACTAGCATACGGCAGCAGCGTTAGGTTCCCAAAACAATACTCACTAGATAAACTTGGATTATTATTAGCCACCGTGGGCGTAGATCACGTATTAAGCAGTCTTGCATAATTATCATAAATTCATTTCACAAGTCATTTACATGCTAAACTCCTTCGTTAAGAAAGATACCCTTGTAAAGATTCCGCCCGACACACTTTTTCTAAGACCTTATTCCTCAACAACACGGAGAGCGATTTAAGCAGCTCGAGAAACCTTAATTACTTACAGCGTCATGGTAAATACTTGCAAAGGTTTAGCAATTCAACTCTTAACCTCTTGACTACCTATGTGGATGTTTAGGTTTATTCAAATTGTCATAAATAGAAAGGGGAAGAATTTAATATTCGATTATTCTTTCAACAAGAGAAATACAAATTGTATGGCAAAGGTACTTATGGTAAACAATACAGTGGTGAAGTAGGAATTAAAAATAAAATAGGGTAACAAAAAAATCGCCCCTGAAAAGGTTAAAATTATTTGTTCAAACACGAGTTCCAGTGCAAGAAGAAAGCCTTAATATGCGAGCAGTTATATAAATCTAAGATATATAAATATATAAAAAAGCCTAAATTCATTCTCAATACCAGATTTCTCGGGAGCGCAAGCAGTCGCAATATTATATTTTATGGAATAAGTCAAGCTGGGTTTCAAAAAATATAAAAAAAACATATTGAATTCTATTCTGGTCTCGTGGAAAATATATTCGAAACTTTGTTAAATTGATTCTCAAAGAAATATCTTGGCAGCTAAATATTCGAACGTAAGACTACATAGAGGTGAAAACATCCAACTAAACCGACTTTGATTTTAAAAGAAATTTGAAATCCGCTTTTATGCCATGAAACGTATTCCCGAAGCTTTGTAAAATTAACTTTCAAGTTTTCTTTTTTATAGTAGACGACCCTTCCCGAGTTCGTAGTCTGCACAAATAGCACTGATTAAGAAAATTTTATTTTCGTTTAAAAAAAAATTTGAATCCAGCTTTCTCTTCGTAAAAGCTATTGTCCGAAGCTTTGTAAAATTGACTTTTAAGTTTTCTCTTCCCCATAATAAAAGATTCGTCCCAAGAGTAAATGGGACAGACTATATGAATGAAGTTTAACTTTAAAAAAGACATTAATCGTTTCCGTGAAAGACATTTCCGAACGTTTGCCTTTCACCATAGAAGACTTTTTGCAAAAGGATATGTTGAATAAATCCATTATAATTTTTAAACAAATCCGATTTCTGCTTTCTTCATAGGCAGGATATTTCCGAAGCTTTTTTGCATAATATTATAAACGATTCTTCTTGAGAGGTTGAATCCAGCTTTCTGTTCGTAAAAGATGTTCCTGAAACTTTGTTAAATTGTCTTCCAAGTTTTTTATTTCCTTTTTTTCATAACAGAAGACGAGACTACTGCTGAGCAGATATTCTTATATATTATATAAATTGAGGCTTGCTTTCTTTTCGTGAAAGCTTTTAAAACCTGATTTTCAATGGTTTTTTTTAAACGAGAAAACTATTCGCGAATAAATTGTCTGTCGTATAGATGCGAAAAGTGAAATAAATCTTGATTTTTTTTTTTTACAAAATGTAACCCACGTAGAATGCTTTAAAGCTTTCCTTTAGTAAACGCCCAATCATTGTTTTCCACGGGTCTCTAAGGAATGCATCTAATGCGAAAAAAACATGCGACATATGGTAAATTGGGTGGTAAATTTAAAAGATCGTGTAAAATGAAAAAGCTCTATATTTTTTTTCAAAAACCGTGCAAAAAAAGTAATAGTGAAATTCGTAATATATATATATACACAAATACACGTAATATATATATATATACACAAAGAACAAATCAAAATCAGTGCATGGTCAAAATTCAGTCCATACCATAAAAGACTTCAGTTCATGAATCCTCGTCACAAGTATAATTACGGAATGGCACGTAGTGCAAGCAGCAGAATTATTGTTTACTTTTTCTGGGAAAGAACATTCGTTCTCTACATGTTTTATGTTAAAGTTTCATATGAAAGATATCTTCTTCTTTTTTATAATAGAAGAAGAATTTTGACGGTAAAGTTACTTCTTCTCTAATAATTAATTTTATTGCATTTTTTAGTGAATGGTAGATCCTTATTTTCTTAACAGCCATTCGCAATAAAAAGGTTTTAATGATTAAGAATCTCTGCTTATAGTTGATGGAACATAGTTTTCCACATTAGTTGATTCAAAACAATCAATTTTTGTATACTGTTTGCTTGCTCACTGTAACTGATGAGAGTTATTGTCTTACGGTGAGGTTTTAAATTATACATAACAACAATAAGAACAACAACAACAACAACAACAGCGACAACAGCGACACAAGCAATAATGATCGCGAAATATTTCTTTAACAGCACAGAAATCAAGAGAATACCGGAGCATTAAAAAAAAAAAAAATTGATTGTTTATCAAATGAGCGGCAATTAGCAGGCGTTGTATTTTCGTTGACTCTTTAACGCCAGCCTTTACTCTAAAGATATGTACGTTCGCTGTAATGCACTTGTTGTACACAATACATTTTATACGTATTTGAGATCTCCAGCTAGTATAGCCAGCTAACCATACACACAATCTATACTAACAGTTAGCCTGACTGGCTATTGTTTTAGTCGTAACGTTCATGTGCTAGCGTTTAAACATAATTGTCAAACGAATTCGGAGAAACGAAAGTAAAAGTGAAAAAGCGATTGATTGACGACAACTTTGCGATTTTCCTTACAAAACTAAGAATCTTTTCAACATTAATTTTATGAAAAAAAAAAATAAATAAATAAATAAATAATTAAATAACAAAAAAAAAAAAAATAATAATAATTAATGTAATAAATCATTCCATAGCGAATGCGAACGAATAATAAGAATATAAAAAAAAAAATAAAAGAAAAAAATGTGATAAAATTAAATAATTAAAAGCCGTAGACTTTTGCTATATACGCACACATATACGACCGCCACCATCCATCTCATAAGTTTATTAATTATAATTTTTTTGTTTTTTTTTTTTTGTAAATAAAATTATTATCTAACATCAGCATGGCTGTGGATTATGTTTTAGAAGAATTAATGGGGAAATTAGGTAAGATTACGACACAGAGAGAGACCCGTGACCACAATTACTATCGTATCTGCTTCAATCAAAAATATGTATGCGTGTTATAATGTTGTTATCAATGTTATTGTTGTTGTTGTAATTGTTGTTGTTGTTGTTGTTGTTGTTGTGTTTGCTGTTTGATTTACTTTATGGTCTCTACTTAGTACAACTTAACACGCTTGGTTATCTGGTATTCAAGAAATTATAACTCACTGCCCGCACTTATCAGTAGCAGCAGGCAGTTGTCAGTTTTTCCAATGCTCTGTTCAGTTAGCCTAGTATTGATAATTACCGCATATGATCGTTTTTTTTTCTTTTTTTTTCTTTTTTTCTGATTATTGTTATCCTTAATCAGAAGTGAAATCTCTTTAACATATTTTATTACACATTAAGTAGTAATTATTTATGGAAGAAAACATCGCATTTTCTTTTTTCTTTGAAATGGTTGACGTTCGGTGCAAATAACAAGTGTTTAATGAAATAATAACTGCTGCTGTGTTTCAAAACAATAGTCAACTTTAGCGATATTAGTACAAGTTAACAAGAAAACAAAGCGAGCTTTTATTTATAGGCAATCAAGAGGGAGAGCTGTAACCAGTTTAGTTTGATTATGATGCACTTGTATATATAAATTATATATAACAGATTCTATTGATAATGAAATTTCTTCTTTTTTTTTTTTTTTTTTTAGAAAATTTTACTTCATTTCTAAAGAATAGCATGAGATTTAAGATCAGTACAATCGGGATTAATATTTCGAAATAATTCATACTTTCGTGGAGCTCTTGCGTGGGTTGCATTTCTTTTCGATATTCTAATGTAAATTTGATCAAAAATGTAGAAATTTAAGGAAAAATAATTTTCTCCTTTGCTTCGGTAAATTTGGTGGTTACAGTTTGTCAAAAAAGTATCAGGAATTTCAAAAACACTTGACTCATACGCAACGAATTTAAGCGAATTGTATTGGTCCTCGAAACGGTTTCTTAAAAGCTTTCGACTATTTCTGTCCTTGACATTTTTGTCTAAAGCTTTTCTAAGGGATTAACTTTCAATTTTTCATAGA
The DNA here is from genome assembly GCA_000688715.1 of Glossina pallidipes. Classification (NCBI taxonomy): domain Eukaryota; kingdom Metazoa; phylum Arthropoda; class Insecta; order Diptera; family Glossinidae; genus Glossina; species Glossina pallidipes. The sequence continues at coordinate 194,094 of KK499986.1, forward strand.
ATTGTCTTTCACGACATTAATAAATTTTTTCCTACTTGAGCCGTAGTGGGAAAAGGAAAAGTTGACATGGACTCACATCTGGCGTATATGGCTGTGGGTGTTGCACCAAAATAATAAAAATCTCTTTCCGGAACGAATTTGTCAAATGTTTTAAATATTGCTGTGACGTTCTTTCAGCTTATTAGGAATTATAAACTTGTCTGTATGGGCATGAGGCGTTCATTTTTTAATCCATATTTCCAACTCTTTTCATTTTCGAACTCAAAATATTCAACCCCGAGGCTTTCCATCACAGACAGATGGGAAGAGAAGCATGGCTGCAGCAACAACAATCTGAAGTAGAGAAGAAGTAAAACATAAACACAGTCGTTACTTATTTCTGAAAACGAAAATGCCTCACAAAGTCACCGTATCCATAAGCAATAGATTTGAGAACTTGTATCTTTCTATTTTGGTATTTTGAAAACATGGTTAAAATAAACTTTGACTCTTACATAGCCCAAGAGCATATTTCCTTTTGCTATACTGACATTAGTAAACCCAGTAAGTTAATACAATTAGATCAAAGATAAATTTACGTTTTAACATACTCTTGCTACTAAGACGGCATGACAAAGTTGGTATACCGTTTCTCTCCTCTTAGATGCTACACAGCTGTGGCTAATCGAAAAGTTGGTAAAGAGGACTTTGTACGGAAAGTTTACGATTGGACAAAGAATAATTTATACTTTTAGTTTAGAATGCAGCTTTCGCTATAAGCTAATGCAAGATATCTCATTGCAAAATATATTTTTTGGCTCCGTAGATAATAGTCGCAAGTAAGAAATCGGTGTTCGTGGATTCAAATCTCATTGCGGTAGACCGTATTTTGTCGTTGCTATAGCACTAGGCTGCCCTTGCTCTCTATTTCTGTCTCTTTCCCCACTGCTTTGTAACCAGCACTATATTACATGTCATACAAAGAAAAAAAACAAATACTTAGGATATCGTTCTTAAATCGTATCAAGATGTTCCTCTATCATCTATAATACATTTCCCTCTTGCTTAATAACGTTTTCCGTGTAATGAGTTTTCAAAGCAAGGCCTTATATTGCGGATCTGTCGAAAAAGTGGTTCAATCCAAACCATTTTCAACAGCGCTCCTTATTGGGTCAAGACATGCCAGTACAACAAATTCGATCAAAAATATCTCTAAATTTGCGAACTGCAGATTAAACCCAGGAATATAGGACGGATAGACGAGCAGAAAGACGGACAGGCCTAAACCGCTTCATTGATTCTGAATTAAGCGGTATAAAAAAAGGGGTGAGTCCATCTCAAGTTCTTTCGGGTGGTTGTATAAAAAGGAGATTAGTACCAGTCTTTAAGAAAAATAACGGCGATCTGTTGGACAAATTATCAACATCAAATCTGATCTTAGAAATATGTTGATTCCGTTATTCACGCTATGTGCTCTATTTCGGAATATCTAACATAATAAATCACCTCTCAAGGAGACTGATTATGGAAAACTTTTTTTGAACTTGGGATGAATCGGGCAAAAATCGGGATCATTGTTGCCTAGTGATGTTAGATGAACTTGAAAAATTTTAATTTTGATATTTGCTACAGGAGCTGCTGATTACTTACAAGATATCGAAATTTTTCTCTTTTCTTTTTTAATCTTCTACATAGTGGTCATGTTCGTGCGCGTATCAAATTAATTTTCAAATTTAATCTAAAGACTTCAAGTAAAACAGTGCACCAAGTTATAGTTTCGACAACTTAGGCAAAGGACGAACGAAAACATGGACATGAGTATATGTGAAGCCAGAAGAATCCTATATTCTTCAAGAAAAAACATACTTCCGCAATTGATATGATCTGTAGAAATTCTGCAGTAAATAGTAAAAAATTAGCCTAAGCTTCTAAATTTCAATGTGCAAAACATTTTAATGATTTCTAGTTCTCGGACAACCGGTATGTATGTGCATTCTATTTGAAATATTTACCTAATTTAAAAATTTCAATGTCAAAGCAAACGAGTAAGAGAATTATATTCGACTGTGGCCGAATCTCTTACACCCATCACATTTGCATTAAAAAAAGCCGAAAAAAAAGAGAAACGAGAAAAAATGCAATGAAATGAAAACATGTAAGAACATTGTAGTCGGGAAAGCCCCAACGTTAAATACCCTACACCACATTGTTTAACACAATTCTCATTTTTATTATAAAACACAACAATTACATCTTGTTTCTGTATAAGAGCATATTTTTATTCCATACGTAGGGCAGGATCCAAAAATAGGCGTGGATGGTCCAAATTTTGTAGAGTTCATTTTTGTATGAAATTACAAGTTTAGGTCAGTTTTCATCACCAAATATTAAAATTTAAACTTTTCTGCTTTACAAAGCATTAATTTTCGTGAAAATCCCTATTAGGGTGGCATCCAAAAAACAGACCGAGATCGTCCAAATTTGATACAATTAATTTTCTTATGTTTATCATTGATAATTATACCTTTTTTTCGTATGAACTCCAGTTTCCGTTATATGAGAGGGGGTTCAAAAATTGCCCCAGCCGCTTCAAAGTTTTCATACCAACTTAGAATGCCGAAATACTATTACTTATCCACTTTTGATGGGACATTTTCAAAATTCCAATTTTTTTTCCATAAAACGATTGTTCAGAATGGGGCGTTACATTGGGAGGGGTCGAAAAAGTGGACCGATCGGAACAATTTTCAATAGCGGTTGCCCTTGGATCAAAACACATAACTGTACTAAATTTCATCAAAATATCTCAAAAATTGCGACCTGTAGCTTGACCGTAACTTTACATGGACGATTATCAGATGGACAGGCAGACTTAGATCAGTTCAGATTATGATTCTGAATCTATTGGTGTAACAAAAGATGGGTCTGCTTAAGCCCTGCTGCGTGTTATATGGGTCCGCGCTAACTTAATATACTGTGTACCACAAGAGTTGCAAGATACAAAAACTTAGATATCGATAATATCAGATTGTCGTGGCTAAGTTTTCGATTTGTAGAATCACCCATAAAACAAACACGGACTTGTATTTGTTTTAAGACTAGTGAGCAAAAAACCCCAATCCAACTTTCATTCACTTGATATACTCGAACTTATATTATGAAGTGAAAATAACATATCGATGCGGCTTGGCAGTACCTGAAATGACTGAATGAATTTTTTTTCGAATTGAGGGCGAATTAATAAATCGATTAACTCGATCTTCGAACCTAATCTGAAGAGAATGATAGACGAAAATTTTGATATCGAATGATTTATACATAGTTTTGATCATCTAATCAGATTTGTAGTCAGACAAATAGACACACATTGGTGAAACGTTTGTCCCATTCATTCTAACGAAGGATATATGAAACTTTTATCGGGCATTGCGAAGCGTCGCAAAAATTTATATCTTCTATGGTTCGTACGAAAATATAAAAAACCAGAAAAACGGGAAAAGCCGTGCAGGCTTTACATTCTTAAATAGGTATCTTTATGATCCCTTGCAATGCTCGTTTGTGAGTACTATAATAGGGTTAACATATTAATCTGCCATTAAATTGTGATGAATGTACAGAGGGAATTAAGGAATTTCCCTGCGGCACTATAACAAACAAGAAGAAAAAGTCCAAAAGTCCTTCCTTTTTCACTACATCTTTATTGATTGACTTATTAGTTTAAAATTTAAATAATAAAAAATCCTTTAAACCGCGCTGAAAAAACGAAAATCGGTTAAAAAAACCGAATTCATTTCTCTGCAAGGAATGAATTTCAAAATTTTAATAAAATTTTTGACCAAAAACAGAATCTTATTTATTTACTTGTTTCTTACGCGTAACTCATACGCAATGTCTAACATGAAACACTTTATATACCGCAAGCAAACATTTCTTGCGAAGGGTATTATCAAACAAATAGAAAAAAAAAAAGAAAGAGAAAACAACATAAAAACTTTAAACTTAAATGTTTGTGTATAAAAGTCAAGGTCAGCCTTGGACAAAACGAGTGAAACATGCAAGACTATTATAATCGCTTTCAAACGAATCGGTTTTGCCCGCCAACTGAAATGAAACGAAAACACTCAAGAAGACCTGGGTTGTATTTTATATATGATATTTTGGCTAAAGCTATTTATATCAAATTCTTGGATAAATATCTTTTAGAGATCGCAAGTCGCTTAAAGTGTTGACAAAGGAAAATATTTTGTAGTCTTTTGTAGTGTTTTTCTTATCACTTCTAAACAGACCGTTTGCCGGTTGCATTCGCGTTCTCTTCGATTATCGAACTGGAAGTATTAAAGGTATCCTCCGTTGCGCTTCAGTTTCAGTATTTCAAGTTTTATGTCGTTGCCAACTTGAATAATATTCGGATGTCGGGGGACACGGCTAAGCTGTGCCCTGAATTTTTCTACACTTCGTTGCTTACTTAAAGTATTTTTCTAGCTGTTGCAAAGGGATTAAAAAACTTAATCTAACTTTACCTGTCTTAAGTGCTTAAACCATAAAAAATTGTCTTATATATGTATGTACACATTAGTCTGTATAAACATAGCATGTGCTTATATAATATAAATAAATGACTTTATTGGCCCAGTTTTGTTTGTGCTATAGAACTTTAGAACGATACGAATCGAGGAGCATGATATGAACAAGCATTAGCTAAAATATTTAACCTTGCTTTTGGAAGTTAAATTTGTTTTTTTCGCGATAACTAATGCTTACATAATTAGTAAGCATATGTTGTGTGTTTTTTTTTTTTTTTTTTTTTGCTATAATTAATTTTAAAATGCAAGAATCACTCTAATGTCAGCTCACACATCCAAAGATATCCATATGCATATGTATGCAGTCACTTACCTATCTACCTACTTGCTTGCTAACCTACCTACCTATGAATGTAAATTATTTATTCAAATTATAAATATATATATATATATATATATATATATATATGTATAAATAACTGTATACGCATATATTTGAAAGTCTTAACACAATTAAAACAAAATCCAATACAACCAACCAACTGACAGTAGATACGTATATGCGTATATGCGGCTTGCTAGAGTACAAATATGAATACACAAAATTCAGTCAATGTAGTATTTATATGAATCAAATTGAAATTCAATTTAATTTTAATTTTATTTTACATTCCTACAGCTTTTAAAGTAATTCCAAATAAATAATTAAACACAATAAAGCCGTAAATGAGATGAGCAAATAAAGTTCTTTAGACTTTAATACTTTTTGCTAACATCTATCTATCTCATAGGAAAAAAAGTAAATAAATAAAAAATTTGGATATTGATTAACACTCGTTCAAATGTTTGCCCCCATTTTAGATCTATAGAAATTCTTTTTGCCGAAACCTTTGCAATATCCACAACGAAGCTTTAGAGACTACACAAAGTGTACATATTCCTGATGTTTGTCAAAGCTCTGAATCAATTTAAGTATATCCGTCTGTCCGTCTGGCTTTCTGTCTGCCTGTTTGCCTATCTGTCTGTCTGGCTGGGTAATATCTATGGTAACCGTTGTGGCGGTGGTAAAAATGAAGCAATTTGCCACATTGTTGCTGAAATCGGTCCAAATAAATCGAAAGTCATCCGCGTATTACCACGATAAATTTAGAAGAACTCTCTTTTCGAAGGCGAAGAATTAAAATTTGTTCTTTTTCGCTCATTATCCTTACACTATCACAGATCAAACTATAAATACTACCATATATATTCTGTGATTGATCCCTTGCAAAAATGTGAAAATTGGGCACGTCAGTGCAACGTTATAAAGTGTCACCATGACAAAACATCCACAAGGAAGCTTCAGATCCTTTACGAAGTATATATATTCTCGATCAGGATCAAATTCGTGATCCATTTGGTAATGTCCATCTGTCCATGGTTCCATCTGTTTAACACACAGGGTAGCATTCTTTTGATCTCAGTAATAAAAATATTAGCTTGAAATTTATCCTCAAAAATGTTTAAATGTGAGTTGGTATTGAAAATGGAAATGGTCTGCAGTCTAATACAAACTAGAAGCGCCTTTCGATTTCTGGCTTTTTTGCTCACTACTCACAAACTACAATGAATACACAACAAAAGTTTCTTTGCAAAAATGAAAAAATCAGCCACACCCACTCGTATCGAAATTCGGTTTTTTTCCTTTTTCTTAAGATAAAGGTGATGGACATAAGAGATTCGGTTGCAATCGAATGTAATTTTCCCAAGTGTTTTTATTAAGGGCATCTCTCAACACACTTTGTTTTCATAACTAGCATTGTAGTGTGATTGTGTGGCACATATTGTTTTTTCATTTCTAACAGCCAGAACAATGCATCGCAAACCTTACAAAGTAAGCATATTCTTAATCTATCTAAGATATTGAGTTGATTTAATCATGTCTGGTTCTCTGTGCGCCCACTTGCCAATGTATAGATTTATCACAATTTTCATTACAAATAAATTTAATTATATTCATAAATAATGAATAAATGCTTATTTAATATATTAGTGCTTCATATTGTAATGTTTCGTTTTATTAAGCGATCGCAACCAAACTGACTTATTCCGGTTTGAATTGAGATCATGTCAGATATGGAAAATCGAATGGATATAAATTTAAAATTTTTGCACTTAAACTTATATCTTAAATCAAAATTAAACCGAAATATTTCTTAATGATCTGAACTTGTCACAGAGGCTAAGCTGTCATCCTTAAAGTAATTTATTCTCATTATTGTTAACAACATTTAATGACATTCTCATAAATTAATGTAAAGTTAAATTAAAAGTGTTTTTAATGTCACCTCAAAAAAAGTTGTTTTTATTATAATAAAATACGACGCTTGTAAAATTGTTATTTTAAATATAGAAAACAGTTAAGAAAATTACATTCGGTTGTAATCGAATTTCTTATACCCATCACCGTTATCCCACATTTTGTAGAATAATTTGAGCGAAATTTATTTCGTGTATCTGTTGTAGCTTATGAGCAACGAGCAGGCGAGAGGGAAAGCAAAAGGGTTCACCGTCTTTCCTATAAAACCCTATGGACATTGTAGGCGTGTTCTTTGAAAAATGTGAATCATTTTCAAATCGTTATGCAAGTTTGTAGACGATATCTTCATCTTCTTCATTTTCGTTAACGAGAGAATGTTTGCCACCGAAATTTTCCTCTTTCTATCTCATCAACCAAGTGGAAACTGTGTGCCTAGAGTAGTTTTTTTTTTTGCTTGTTGAACAGCTAGAGAAGTCGCGCGGTGCTGAATCAGGCGAATGATGTCTTGCCCATCAATGTTCAGAAATCAAGGCTTTGACAGATGTTACGGTGAACCTTGTTTTCGAAAACAAGAGCGCAAAGAAATGACATGCCCGCCGCATCACGAAGATTTCCAATTGGCAATTGACGACTTCGGCGCATCAAATCTTTGATTGCCTTGACCTAGCATTCGCCAGTTGATGTTGATTATCGTTCAGCTGCTATTCTCCTTGAAGTTATTCTTTACCTTTTGTGCGCGTCTTGCAAACATTTGTTTGCAAAGTAGCTTCTTTACTCTTTAAAAGTCTACTGAAGCATTCTCAAACAAAATTTAACTCAAATTCGTTGTTCGCCAAGATCACACGTAGCAACAATCGAAAAACTCACTTTTATACGTTTACAAAAACCGTTGCATCGGCGCAGCAATTGAATGGAATTGGAATGAAATTCTAAGACAGTGCTATGAGATCACAGAAAACAAAGCGATTTCATATTACCTGCAAAGTTTAAATGGAAAATTTACCTCTTTATAGCAGTCACCAAAGGGTGAGCGGTAGATTCATTTTGCAATACGCGGACGAAAGTCTCAAAGACCCCACAAAGTACCCATATGCTTGATCAATATCATAATTTAAGCATGTGCGTCTGTCTGTCAGTGTAACGTCGGTAGTAAATATGCTCCTGGTGGTAAAGAGGGATCTATCTGGTTAAAATGTGGCAGAGACATTGCGAGTTCTCGCATGCAGTTTGGTATTGAAATTGGATGTAATCGGTCAAAGGGCACGGCCACAGAACAATATAATCTAAGACTACCTTTGCTTTAAAAGACAAAAAAAGCCGGCTTTTTTACTGCTGGTTACTTATAAACCGCAACAGATAAAATTCGCATTTATATTCTAAAAAAAAGATCCATCTCTTCGGCTCAATATTATAGAATATTGAAATTTCATTCTCTTGCCTAAGCGTTCGTAGTACTCAGAAAGAAAATTTAGGGACCTTATGAAGTTTTCACATTCTCGGTCAGTACCAAATCTTAACAGTTTTAACGATGTTTGTCAGTAAGCCCGTCTATCTGTGCGTTAATTACACCGTTGAACGTACTCATGGTCGTGAAAATGGAGACATCTGCCTCAGGCACACGATACACAATTTCCGTTTTTATTCTACAAAAATAGAAAAAATCAGCCACGCCCATCCAATGTTATTGAAATTTACTTTTCGCTCTTTTATATTGTTTGTTCTAGAGCAGGGACGATGGGTGTAAAAGTTTTGCGCGCAAAAAATTCGTACTTAAGGGAAGATAAGCGGTAACTAATGAGGTACACGTAATTCATAAGTTGGGATGCGTCCCAGCGTTCGCATGCATAAACCGTAATGTTTTCTACATACCTCACAAATCTTTGTCTTATCAGCATAGGAAGCTTATGAAATATATCCGCCATTTCGGCTTTCTTCACAGGCCACTTATTTATTCCGTAATTGGGGCGATTGTAATGATCGTGAATTGGCCTTCGTGTTCGGAAAGATGTCTTCCAAAATTTCACGAGAAATTAGAATAACCTATGAACCTATCTAAGAGCCTATTGTTCGGTGATTAAATCGAAGACTTTAAAAAGCTAAATTATTAAAAAAAAACTAGAAAGAAAATCGTAACATTATTTTACAAGAAGTGAATAGAAACTTGACTCAACTAATTCGTTTCATTAATTAACCTGATGCCCCACAAAAATTTTTTTGGAATTAACAAAGGTTTTACATCCAGCCCTATATACTCCGGCATCTAGTTCTTCTGAAGTAAAGCAAGAAATGTTTCCACAAAGTCTTGAGCTACGTGTACAATCATGCTCACACTCGAAAGCAGCAACAACACTAAGGTTTATTACACAAAAACGTTTACCTCCTGGTCTTTTTCAGGACTACGAGAAAAAGCTCCCGTCTTCCGATTTAAGTATAAAGCTCTGTAAACAAGTATTGAATGTATGTTATTACACGAACTACTGAAATTAACGTCAAACAGAATTCGCCTAATTCCACACGTTCCACACGTTTTTGAAATCGCAATCTTACAAGTTGGCCAAGTCTCCGCTTAAACATCCTTCCTGGGCTGTTATTCAACGAACGTGATGTGAGAACTAATAGCATCAGAATAAATCTCTGATTAAGATCCTTTGCTGCATAGTTATCGGTTATTAGAACTCTAGCCTCTGATTTGGACATTAGAGCGCTAGCCATCACAAAACTATTCCGTGGTTGAAGCTGTAGCTGCCGTCAGATACGGTTCATACGAAATAGAAGCAACAACGATTTTCTGTTTAAGCTTCTTAGTAGATCTGCTATCAGTTAGTCTTCATGTGAAGTAGGGTCGAAAAGTAATGGTAAGCGACAAGGGGGGAAGTTTTTGATTGATCTTCTTTGCTGCAATACCGGTTATGTTCTATATGACGACGACATGAGAACAAGCGGCGCCAGAGTACATCCCTTGTTCAAATCCTTCGCTGGCCTGCCTTAACCTAGACTTCTAAGAACACAACACGTAGCTCCAAACTTTTGCACTTTCCCACTTCGCTCTTACCGACCTGGAGGAAATATGATCTTTAAATAATAGCGACTCATAGACCCAGTTTCTCTGCTTACGCTTCGTATCTCAACTTTTCAATATGACGTTAACCGGCCAAGCATAGAATTCACCATGAAAACCATGCAAAGAAACATAGCTTTCACATAGAAATTTGCAGTTAGAAAGCCAAAGTAATGTCTGCTCCTATCGAGTCTACCTTGAACTTAGAACTTGAGCTGAACATAGAAAAGCGATAATAGACCAGCGACAATAAACCAAACTACCTGGAAAACTTTTAGTTTGTTCTCGGACTATAGGGCACTAACTATGTCCCCATAAATGTTAAAGGAAAATATAAATTTTTTGTAAAGTTTTTTTAGTGCATATTTCTAGGTGCTGCTGTACGAAATATTACTTCGCTGCTCTTGTTAATTAAGTCAATTAAAAAAAGTGTAGTTAAGATAAAATTGAAATTTGCACTAAATATTCTTTCACGCTGTTATGCTTCAACGAGCAACAACAGAAACAACAAGTGTAGAAATTGAGTACCAAAGCGAAAACTTTTAAAAACAAAACAATAAAAAAACCAAAAAGAAAAAAAAAAAAGAACAATTCATTATAGACGCCGTATACTTTTGCTATGATCAGATCAATTGATTTCAATTCAAAACTTTTCAATTGAGACTAATTTGCATTTTGATGTCAGAGAGTAAAATAATAAAACAAAACCAAAAAGAACATAAATGCTTGGAATTCAAATACTTATGCTTGTATTCGCGTGTATGCGTATATGAGTCAGTCGGTGCGAATGTAGTATTTATGCAAAACGTTATCAATAAAATTTTCCTTTTAAGTGTTATTAATACCGGCCCTTGTTGTTGACATGCAATCATTCCGATTATAACTGGCTTCAGTTTTCTTTTATTTTTATTGAAAGAAAAAGAAAAAAAAATTTTCTTCATTTATGCAAATTTTATTTTATTTAATTTTTTCGTTTCTATTTCATTGTTTGCCACAAACGTATTAATTAATGTTTCGCTTAACACTGAAAAAATAAAAAAAAAAAAAATACTTATTTATATTTTCAAATCAGATTCACCTTGCAATCGAATTTAGTCAATTGTGAGAACTTCGAAAATAAAAAAAAAAAATATTATTATTATTATTATTATTATATAAATTTAGCTAGAGAATAATTTGTAAGACTAACTGCACTAGCATCTAAGGCTTTCGGTTTTATTTTTATTAATATTATTATTATTATTATTATTAGTATTTATATATATATATTTATATATATATATATTATTATATATATTTATATATATATATTTATTATAAATATTTATATACATTTATATATATTAATATATATATATTATATTTATATATATTATTTATATATATATATATATATATAAAATCTTCTTCTTATGATATAATTAATTAGGTTCAAAAACATTTCAAACAAAATATTTATTTATTATATTCATTAATGAACCTTATATTAAGGGGTTAATGGATTGCGAATTTCAACAATTAAATCGATATGAGAAATCGATATGAGAATTCTGATGTTTATATATATTTATTATATATATATATATATTTATATATATAATTAATATATATATAATTATATATATTTATATACATTTATATATATATATTTATTATATATAATATATTATATATATTATATATATATATTTATTATATATTTATTTATATATTTATATATATTTATTATATATATTATATATTTATTATATATATAATATATATATATATATGTATATATATATTTATATATATGTATATATATATATATATATATATATAATTTTACTTCTTATGATATAAGTAATTAGGTTCAAAAACATTTCAAACAAAATATTTATTTATTATATTCATTAACGAAACTTATATTAAGGGGGTAATGGATTGCGAATGTCAACAATTAAATCGATATGAAAATTCTGATGTTTCTAAGTTCGATTTAACTTTTCTACCGTAAAGTTTGTTAAGTTTTAAAGTGTACTCTCCCCAAGAATAATTTACGTAAGTCTTACTTGGCTACTTCGCTAATTTTCCCGATATTTTTTAAAGATGAACTTCAATCAACTTTTTTCATTTAATGCTGATGTCACACCATATGTGTCGGTAGTTTTAATAAATTTACGCGTGATCGTGAATAATTTGAAAAAAAAAACTCGCTTTTTTCGTTATCAAAGATAGTTGTCAGTAACAAAGAACAAAACAAAATCGATCTGTGATAAAATTCTATGAGAGCTACTCATTAAATATACGCCTGGAACGTTCAGAAATAAGTTACGTGCATATATTATTGCTTAACGATAGTTCAAAGGTAGCATAGGTTAACAATGAAATCCTTGTGACCGACAAGGTCGACCACATACTTAATACAGTTGTTGATTCATTTTCGTGACAAATTCAACAAACGTTACTAAGTCGTTAGAGATTTTATTATTGTTTAGTTATTTTCGTCATAAAAGAGTACGCATTAGACTTTTTTGCCACGTCAGGGTCCATATGTTTGGCGGGGGATCTAAAAAATAGACTTATATGATCCAAATTTCTTACGATTAATTTTTATGCCAAATTGCTACTGTGGGAGCATTTTCAGGGTAACCTTTTTGCCCCGAATCGCTTTTTACTCATCCCCTTACAGCCGAGGGGCCTAAAAATGCACCCACGTGGTTTAAATTTGGTCCGCCTAATTTCTATGGCAAATTGGGAGGGAGCTCAAAAAGTTGATCCGAATTTCTTAGCTCAATTTAGAATGCCAAAATACTGTTACTCAGCGATTTTCGTCGACGAATTTTGAAAATGCCATTTTGCTTTCATATGGCGATTTTTCGAAAAAAGGCTGGCAATGAAATACGTCTTTGGATCAAAACACGTGAATATGATAATTTCAGCAAAATAGCTCAAAGTGGCCCGTAGGTTGGATACTAGAATACATGCGCAGATATCAGATGGACGGATAGATAGACAGAGAGACAAGCTTAGATCAATTCAGAAATCACTTACGTTCGTCTGTCGGCTTTTTAGAAATTCGTAAAATCGAAAATATTGAGTTAGACAGTCGAGGATTACTTCACCCACAAATTTAGTCTCAATAAAAAAAATTGGAAGAGATATCAAACAGTACAATAAATACATAAATGTAAAATTTGACGGAAAAGGTGCCGCATACTCAATATCGTTTGGAACAATAAATGCAATTTTAAATTTACTCCTCTTATTGTCTTCAAAATAAATTTCACTGCTCTCTAATTTGAGCAGAGATTCAACAAAATTTGAATATCCGACTTCCATTCTAGAGTCATTTGTGCGATAACCTTTCTGTTATAAAGTTCTAGATGATAGTCGACAATTTCCTTTTAGCTAAACTGTTTTCCATATGATATGAATAAATTAATTAAAATATGTTCTTATATTCCTATTGCATGCAAACTGGTTATGAACATAGTCTTTATTTCTGCTGGGCTTTAACACCAGTATACACAACTTGGTCCTGATGACGACTATGTGGTACAGTTTACTTATCTATCGTGAGTGCTCAATCGGCATACGCACAACATTTGCCGACTGGGCGCCCAAAAAGCTGCGGTCACCTTCTTATCTCTTTTATTTCAATTCTCTTTGACCTTCACCCTGTTGCACGAATAGGGGGCACCCTCTGAGTGATTGGTTGTATTACAAAAAAAAAGTGAGTAAGAAAGTTATATACGGCTGGGGCCGAATGTCACATACCCAAACACCTTCAACATTTTTGGCGCCACATTTTTTTATTTATGGTCATAAAAAAGTCAATGCGATAAAATTTGTCCTCCACCTTTTACTTCATTAAAAGCCATTATTAAGAAAAATTAATCCACCACGTTGTGATGTCGTAATTTACAGATAACATAATTAGTTTGTCGCATTCTACTCTCCAAGTCCTTTTATTTGATACCTATGTAGGTGGTATTATTAAGGAAAACTTTATCCACCATACCGTGGCGTCCACCATATTTATTTTAGAATTAATGCGTCTATTTAACGAGTTTTCCGTAAAGTAAATGTAGAAAATTTCATAATTTGTCTGTAATAAGCAAAAATCCATCAATTTATGCGTTTACTTTATGCTTTGCTGCAGGCGAGTGTCATGACCAATTTGGTCCATATTCAATAGTAACTCTGCGTGCAGAAATTTTTAATGTTTCTATCAAATTTGAAGTCAATGGATTCATTTTTGCGACCTGGAGATTGTCAACAACATACACCACAGGGACGCACAGACAGACAGACGGACAGACACCAATTAATCGATTCAGAATTTCACACTGATCAAGGATATATATACACTTTCTAGCATGTCTGAAGCTTCATTTTGGGTGTTGCATCCAATCCCATCCTCCGGCGATGGATATAAAAGACGGCAACTATGAGCTAAACAACATCGCTTACTCAAATTTTTTAAAAGACATATACTATCATTGAATGTAGATTCACGAAGGTCTCAAGTAATGTATGCACTCGCCCTCTTTACGGTTTAATGAGCTTCAGAAGTGTTTCCATCGCAATCATTGTGCATTTAGTATGTTGCTTCAGTTGTGATCTAGTCATACATCAAAACTAAACTATTTAAGCAAAATTTGCCGGTCAAGTGGAACGGCGGTTTTCAAAAAAGATTTTAGCGACGCGAGTCGAAAGAGATATAACAGTTTTTTAACGTTTGGTAACTCCATATAGCAATTATGCGACCTTTACACAATTCTATAACGCCTTTGTGGCCACTCCTTTTAAAACACCTTACTTTCAAAAAGCCTTTATATTTAAAAAATGACAATTCACAAAATTGCTCAATAAAAATCGCTGTGTTATAATATTCCAGCATACGAGACTGGTCTAGAAAGTTTGCATCGAATCGATAAAGCTTTTTACTCCTCTCCTATATAACCCATTCCTACCAAATCGAAAAGGTCTAATTTTCAACATTTCTTAGCAAAAATTATTTCATAACACTAATTTGATCTAAAAATTAACTACGCATAATTTGGACCACCTAGATCTATTTTTTGGACCCCTTGAAACTGATCATGAAAAACAAAACTTTGTACGGCAAAAAGGTTCTAATTTTGCAATATTTCATGATGAGCCTTTGTTCACAATAATAATTTGATACGAAAATTAATTGTAACGGATTACGTTTACGTAAAACTATCTTGTGGACGTAATCCTACTTAAGAGTTTTTGTGTAATATATACTTTTATATGGCAACGATGTGACTTATTATGATGAAATATAATATAAATTCACGATGGAACCCTACTACGTTTTAACCATATAATGGTTTTCATGTAAGGTATGCCTTCACATGAAGAACTGCACAAAATTCTTAGTGAGTTATCACGAAAATGAGTGAACAATGTTTTGGGGATATTTAGTGATCGGCCTTGTTATGGATATTTTCGATCAATACAAGTCCATCCTCGTCTCTTTCAATATTCTCTGCCGAACGTAATCCGTGTTGGAAAAGCGGGACATTTTTGAAAAATAATATAAATACACTTTGGACCCTACTACGTTTTGACCATATAATGGTTTTCATGCTTCACATGGAAAACTGCACATAATTCTTAGTGAGTTATCACGAAAATGAGTGAACAATGTGGTGGGGATATTTAATGATCGGCCTTGTTTTGGATATTTTCGATCAATACAAGTCTATCCTCGTTTCTTTGCCGACCGTAATCTGTATTGGAAAAAGGCAACATTCTCGACTTGCAAAATTTTCGTAAGATTTGCAAGAATTTCATATTTAGCTAAGCATTTGATGCTGTCTCGTTCTAATCGTTCCACTAACAAGTCCACAATTAACGAGATATTACAATATTATATTTTTATATATCCGCCTGAGTGGCCGAGTAGGCAAGAGTCTCGACTAGCAATTCAATGGTCGTGGGTTCAAATCTCAAGTGCGGTATAGTTTTTAATAATAATAATAATAATAATATTAATAAAAATAAACACGAAATCCTTACATGATGCTAGCGCTTTAAGACTTTAGTCTTAGAATTTATTCTCTGGCTAAATTTATATAATAATAATATATTTTTTATATACTCCGCGAACATAGTAAACATTTAAGATTCTTTTCGAAACCTATACACTTGATAAACTCTCAGGAGACGGCATAACTAATGCGGTTTATAGCACTGGATAATATACTGGATACGATAGTAATACGTCTCTACGTGAAAACACTATTTTTACGTTTTGCTTTCTTGTTTTCTTTTATTTGAACGGTGTTACGTAAAGAGTTATTAGATTTCAATGAAATCTTATCAGCCTCAATATAAAACCACACAAATTTACTTAGTCTACTAAACATTTTTTAACAATTTGCCCTAAATGTAAAGTGAATGTTTTTATATCGAACACTTACTTACGATAAAAACCACAACTATGCTTCTATGCTTACAATTTCGAATAGTTGTTCATTATCAACGATAATTGATACCAACAAAAAACGAAAACAAAAAAAAAAAGAAACAAAAAACAAATAGAGAAAGCTCGATATATAGTATCTGTGATTAGTACATGAAAAATAGATTGATTGAAAGCATTCTTGCACATAATTTTCTACATACTGTCTGATAAGAATTATTGCCGACTTACAGGTTGATATCTGGTATAAGTTACAAATTGTTAGGAAATACGTTTTAAAAAAACCCCATTTCGCTTTCGTTTGTTTTTCCTTCTTCTTTCTCTTTTGCACGTCCGCACACGACGTACGGAACCGAACCAAACTCAATTTATAATATTAAGAGTTTTTGGGGAGACCTCTTCTAATGGTTTTGGTCACCTTATGTGCAGGTGTACCTTTTAAGCTATACGCTACAGTATATACGATCCCATTTAAATAAGCACGTCGGGCTATATCCCAAATAAATCTTTCTTTATAATCCAAAAAAGAAGGCCGCTCAACGTTGTTAGGTGATGAAAGTAAATACGTGACGATAACAAGGAACGGAAACAATTACGATTTACAAATTGCCCCTAAATCGATTAGCAGCCCACTTAACCATTATGAGGTTTTTAATCGATAATCTCCATGGATTTACTTCAGCTTTATTTTACGACTCTTCCTAAAGAAGACAGAATAAATGAAAACGAATTTAGACTGTGCCCCCTTTGCGGTAATCACGTAAGAGTTTTTCTCCCTTACATTTTCTGATACAAAAATTCTTAGTAACGTTAGTCAATTGCCTCTTTAATCTCTATGTCACAAGAAAGTCGTCATAATTCTTCGCATGTCTTTTCGATATCTTCGCCTTCCATTGTTTAATCCGGGTATGTTCCGCTGACAAAGCTGAAGAACCCTTATGGACCGAATAATTACCAATTTGGAGTCTTTTATAATCAAGTTTACGGTTCCTTTCGATATGGTGCTACATGAAGAAAACAATCCTGACCGCATATTTTGATGAAAACATTGTCCAGCGCTAATCAGTCATTTATTTCGCCTTTCTGACCGAATACCGGGGCTGTTTATGTAAGCGCAAGCCATCGTGGTAATAATGGAAGCACTGTGCTGATAGGCAACAAGTGATTGTTTTAAGGAAGAGCTCAGGAAACCCCATCAGAGGTGTCCAGTACCATATTCTAGGCTACAGTTGCGAACGTTTTTTGGGGATATAAACCAAAGGATTGTTATACCGGAAAATCAATTACACCTTTCAGATATTGCTACTGTTTCTATGGTAACCTTTAACGCGTTTGCATCAGCTGTTGTTAGTAGACTCTTTGAGCGATGGTTTCATCATGTTGAAGCAGCTTGTAACGCACTGTAAATCCAGCTAATCTAAGCATATTCGGTTTCATCGCCCACGTTAAGGGTTCTCAAGAAATGTGTCATGACTTCTTACATATAGGGTCCGTTTCAGCTACATTTAGAAATATGCACCTTAAATTCCCTGTAGAGAGCAGGACCGCTTTCTGTGTTTTTTTCCAGTACATTATGTCTTCATAAGTTATTTACGCCCATTCATTGCCGTTTATGGCATTACTTCCGTACATGCAGTCACGGTGGAAGTTATAATAACTTTTCCTACATCACTTTCATCATCTTTTATGCCAACTCCACGTGTTTGGCAGTCTTATAGGAGTAGATCTATGATGTCGATCGTCTTTTTCCGCCAATTTAGTACGACTATGTCCGATTTACTGGCGTTATTTGGTCGGTCAATTATAACCTTTCTGTCCCAGTACATCATAGCTTTCTCTTTTCCTATAACGCCGCTGCTTGGTATTTTTAATATGGGACTTCGGGCGTTCGTATATTACGTTTCTCCACCATTGTTTGATGTACCATTTTGCAAATCTGCTTGTGCATGTTGAGATATTCCGTGTTAGGTAGCATTCTGCCTTCGGCAATAATACGATCTATTCTATATCACTTCTGCGTTTTCAGCGTAAGTCTGTTTCTATTTCTCGTCGCATTGGTAGTGTCCCGTGGATATTATTTTATCATCTATAGCAGCAATACATCTTTCCTTTTCGGAAAAGCGCTGGCCCGTGTTCCTACTCTGTACTCCTGTCCGTACTCTGTATTCCTATTGGTGTCTTCCCTCACTTCACTCGCGCGATTTCCATGTACATGTTTGTAGGCCCATTTAGCTGGTATTGGTTTGTCAGTTAATACGCTTGATGCTTGATATCTCATGGCTGCTGCTACTTAAATTTAGTGATGCGCAATGTTTATAAGTTATCACCAACGTTTCTTTGATAGGGCATGCTGTTTGCCATCTAAAGTATGTCCTTAGGCTCTTAACCTGAGCATCATGTAAGCCCGAGCGGCCGACGACTGCCGAGTTAGCGAGGTGGGTTGAGTCGCTTTTTAACGTTGGATGATGCAGGTTGTACTTGTTGGTTCTTCTTGCTCTACTTGTTTCATCGAGTTCCGTGCAACTACTTTTTACTACTCCCAAGAAATACATGTATATTGGCATAACACACGTTTTAAAAGCTTTGCATTTGTATTTTGTATTGAATTTATTGTTAATATTACTTGTTGCTTATTGTGTGGACATGGCCGGCTTTTTCCAGTTTTGCACATATATAGTAGAGTTTTTCGTTAAGTAAATGTGGAAAATTTCATAATTTGTGAGTAATGAGCAAAAATCCATCAATTTATGCGTTTACTTTATGCTTTGTTGCAAGCGAGTGCCATGACCAATTTGGACCATATTCAATAGCAATCGTGCGTGCAAAAATTTTCAATGTTTCTACCAAATTTGAACTCGATGGGGTCATTTTTGCGGCCAGAAGTTTGTCAACAACATACATCACACGTACATACAGATGGACAGACACGACTTAATCGATTTCATTCTTCTGTCTCCCATAAATTGCAAATAATGAGCAAAAACCTGTCTGCCCACCTGGGTAGTCTGTTTGGCTTTGGTCCTTCTGTTCCCAAAAATAAAGATATCGTCAATAAATTCGCAAAAAAATTTGCAAGTGACGTAAACTTTTCGAAGGACAAGCCTACAACGCCCACACGCTTCTCCGACAAAACTTTCGATTTGCATGTAGAATAAATCAACCGCGCCTGCTCTATATTATAGGGCATGAAAATATCTTCTTAGTTTTTTTTATTTTTTTTTTTTTGTCTTTCTTAGGATACGGTCACAATCAAATATAATTTTCTTACTTGTTAGAATTGAAATTGAAAGTAAAAGGGAAATTGATCGAAATATCGGAAGTGGGTGCCACGTAAAAATGTTTCTTCTGCAAAAAACTTTAGTCACTTCATTTATGTCATTCCAATAATTTCGCTAAATAGTCCATAATTGCAGCATCCGTATCAAAATAAATTTAGTCTTTTCGTTTGCGTGCATGCGGCCATTGCTTATAAATGACGCTACGGGAAATTTTAGTGTTTAAAAAAAAGAATATAAATTTATTTATTATCATCTCATGCTGAATGCATTTAATTTTTGTTATAAAATGTTTCCTTGTGATTTATTTTGAAAAGGTCAGATTTGTTTCTTTATATACTAAGCAAGAAGTGCGATTATTAAATCAGCGTGACCTGTCGCAGCATAGACGATTGGCTTGCGGCCTCATCTTAATTGAGGATATATCTTCTAGGCTGTGGGTACATCTTATGCCATTTTTCTCACTCTCTTCGATTGACCTTTCATGCAAAACAAAAAAAAAAATGAAAAAAAAAAATTGTTAGAGAGATTTTCAATTGCTTCTACTTTAAGGTTATGTTGCGGCATTTTTTCTAGATTCTAAGATTTCTAGATTTCTAAGCAAGAAGTGCGATTATTAAATCAGCGTGGCCTGGCGCAGCATAGACGATGGGCTTGCGGCCTCATCTTAATTGAGGATATATCTTCTAGGCTGTGGGTACATCTTATGCCATTTTTCTCATTCTCTTCGATTGACCTTTCATGCAAAACAAAAAAAAAATGAAAAAAAAATTGCTAGACAGATTTTCAATTCCTTCTATTTTGAGGTTATGTTGCGACATTTTTTCTAGATTCCTTTCACGTTTCAAATATTCAAGTTTTCTCACTTGGTCATAAGATTGCAAATTATCGACGTTGTTTTTGTTTATGAGAATTATTTTTCAATTCAATTCAATATTCAATTTATTCAATTTTTCTACTTGTCGCCATAAATGAAAAATTCGGTTCAAGAAATACTTCCGCATGCAAGCGTTGTCTACTACGTGCTGGTTGCTCTAAGTAACCGATGTCTCCGTAAGTAAAACATCTTCTAATTGTATGTTAATACATTGAACAATAACTCCTACCTGGACTCTGTAAGCAAAATACGCATTTTTTTTCAAAGTTCGACCTTATTTATCAAAGCTTATGTAATAAACTCAACGCTTCTTTCACATGTTGATTTCTTTTTGCCTAAAGGTTCGAAACGACTTTCCAAAATGAGCTAACAAATCGCTTTTCTCGTAGCATGAGATTTGCTGACAGATGAAAAGCCGTTGGAGCCCAAACTGCAGAATACCGTTGGTCGCACCGCCCCAACTCAGTACCATATATGGTATGTTACTTCCACTTAGAGTAAAGATGATATCCACTAGAAAAGCAGCACTTTAATGCCCAATTTTTCATATTATTTTGAAGTCCTTAGGCACTTGACTATCTCTAGCGACTTTACTTTGCGGTCACCGTAAATAATTTTCAAGATTTTTTTTGACGTTTCTTTGCGCACGATAAGCACATCCGTTGGACGTTCACTACGTTTGGCATCATTGATGTTTTGCCGCATTTTTGGTGTAATTCCTTGTTCACGTAGACGCAACATCAATTATGCCGCGTCTTACTGAAACGAACTTCATGAGTACTCTGGCCGCATTTTGCGAGATAGGCATCTATCTACAGGACTCTTCATTCATAGTAGTGCAATCTTCATTGTAATTCGGAAGGCGTAACTACTTGAGCAAGTCCAAAAACCATACGGATCCGCTATTTGTGCTGAGTTTAAGGATCTTTCGTTCATACGTCTCTGGGTTAGCTTCACACCGAAAATATTAAAAATTTTCACAATTTCTTTGTTGAAATCTATGTCTCTTCATAATAAAATTGTCAACTTTACGAAGGCAGAACGATTGTCCAAAAGCAAAGACAAAAGTGAGGGGAAGAGCTAAAAGTAAGGTAAAGAAACCATTTCCATCTTGCTTCATCGGCTCATCAAGATGTAGGAGATGGATATTTTATATATGAACATTAAGAAGAAAAAGTTCTTAGTTAAAGTGTTAAGACAAATGCTGTTGTCTTATTTAGTTACTAAGTTACACGCAGAAGGACTTAGCATAAACCTATCTACCTACTTATTTTTCTGATCTAAGCTTGCTCTTCTGTCTGTCCGCCTGTCCTTCTAAACCCCATGTTCAACCTGCAGGTATTTTGACATATTTTAATGAAATATGGTACATTGACATGTTTTGGCCCAGCAAAATAAATAGGATAGGGTCACTATTTCGATCACTTCTCATATAAGGCATTGTTTTGAAAAAGTCGTTACATAAAAAAAAAATTACACTTTGAAAATTTCTCGATAAAAATCGTCAGTAATAGTATTCTGGTATATTAAATTGGCCCAATTTTTTGAAATTATTTCCTCCTTACGAAACGTAACCCTTCGTATGAGAGGGCAGCCTAAGGAGCAAATAATCAATTTCTTTTGCTTTTTTTGTTAGGCTCAGTTCACTTGATAATGTATGCTGGTTCATTTAATATTGACTTGCATGCAAGAACTTGCAATGTATCTGGTAAATTCATTTTTACGGAAGGGGAATGTTTACCTCAGACATTATACGTGGATCGACTATCAGACGAATTTGTTTAAATTGACTTCGAATTTGATAATGATTAAGAATGCGGACCTCTCTCTCGGTGTTGCAAATGTTTTGACAAAGTTAATATGCCCCCAACTTTTTGTAGTAACCGTAAGAATAGCTTTAGAATAATTTGTTTTTCTAGCAATTTTTTTCGCTATTTTAGGTACTCTTGTAACTTAATGAAGCTGAATTTTTGGTGAAAATCTCCTAGGAGGATATAAACTTGGATTAAGTGCGGATGAATGCGGAACCCAGACGGACTTGGGACTGACCTATCTTCGCAATTTTTGAGATATTTTGATGGATTGCGGTACAACGCCATGTGTTGGCTCAAGAACGAACGCTCTTGGAAATGGTCAGATCGGACCACTTTTTCTATTACTTCCCATATAATGCTTTATTTTAATAAGTCCTTTTATAAAAAAACGATATGCCTTAGATTCTATGAACAACGATATACATTAAGTGAACCAATGTCGGGTATTTAATGGTCGGCCGTGACCGACTATAAGGTTTTTCCTCGCTTTTTAATTAAAATAATGTTTCTACTTAAAATTTATATCGCCATTAAGGTGAATCTTTTTAATGTTTTGAACTTTCTCGTGCACTTTTATTCGTTAAAAAAGAAAAATACATAAATAGGCAACAGAGAAAATCTACAATTAAAATTTTAAATTATTTATGTATGCGCGCTATGTAAACATGAATGTGTGCCCGTAAGTGCGTATCTTTTAGGATTAACCCAAATTTGCTTATAAAGAAAACAAAATGTTAATGAATGTTTTTGTCACAAATGCTTTACACCTGTACACAGGTGAATTCAAAATGTTATAAATGGTTCAAGTAGGCCCGTAATTTATTTGCTTAAAATTCGCCTACAATTAAAAATGCTTTTAGGAAATACAAGTGAAATTTGAAACTTCCTTTGATGTAAGACTTCATCCGAAAGTCCTCAGTCGGAAAACTGACTTCCGTTTCAAAGGTACAGCTCTTCGATAGAAAGAAAGGATTGGGGCGCCACTATCACTCAAACCAAATTGCACTCAGTGCGAATGAGAGCAAATTGCATAGTAGTCTAACTTTGACTGCTGCAGGACAAAGTTTGTTTACTGCTGAACGACATTGTAAGCGAAAATAAAAGGCAAAATATTACGGATCGAAATGCACAATTCCATCTACGCCTATTATTATTTTTAAACAGATGTCACTTAAAGTTTATTTTTAATCAAATATTAGTTCAGCTATAGCTCAGTTAGTAGTTAGCCAGCCAAAGTTAATTGAAATGTAGGCAAACCAAGTGAGGAGATCGACTAGTGAGGTGACCGAATCTTTTATACCCATGACCGTTGTCCTAAAAGAGACTAGAGAAACGGAAAACATCTAAATTTTCATACTCTATAATATTGGATGGACATACTCTGTAATATTGGAGGCATTGGGCGGATGGGTAGATGATTTTTTCTATTTTCAGAATAAAATTCGAAAATTACACGGTGTATATGTTGTACTTTATAAGTAGTAAGCAAGAAACACGGAGAGCAAAGGTATTCCCAGTTTCTCTTGCATCGATTTGTGGGCGTGTTGTAGGCGTGCTTTTTGAAAAATTCGGGTCCTTTTCAAATTCTCTTGCAAGTTTATAGGCGATATCCTCATTTTTGCGAACGAGATATACCCCAGATACCACACAGGTGCGCAAAAAGACAGATAGACAGATGAACGGACGTACACACTTATGTGCACTCTGAAATTGAGGCTGACCATGAATATACATAATTCATGCGGTTTTGGAAATTTGTTTCTTTGCGTTATAAAAATTTTGAAAAATAAATGAAACTATAACACACAAGAAAATTGAGTAGGCGCGCCCGAATTTTTGCTTTTTTATAGACGTCCTACAGCATCGCCTATAGAATATATGTCTACATTTTCACAGATTTATCTGCTGTAGTTTATGCGTAATGGGCAAAAATTAAATTTTTTATTCAATTTTATTTTAAAAGTATGCTCAGTTTACATAGTACTGTAGGCGTGTGCTTGGACTGATTTGACCCATTTTCAATCCAGTGTTCCTGCCAAATTTGAAGTCGTTAGTTTCATTTTTGCAGCCAGGAGGTTTATAGATATTGCAGAGATGGACAGACACCTAGACGGATACGCCGAAATCGATTCAGAACTTGATGCTGACCAAGAATATATATACTTTGTGTTTTCTCTGAAATCTCCTTCTGGGCGTTGCAAACGTTTTGACGAAATGAATATGCCTCTGTCATCCTTCGATGATGGGTATAAAAATTAATATTTTCAAAATTTTTGAAAACCGGAAACTTCTGTGTGTTTCAGTTACAATAAGTTTCAACAAGTATATGTATATTCACTTGAAGCCTACTTGGCTCTCTCTTTCTATAACTGACATAATGACTCGGCAAAAGAGCTAAAACGAAGATGATTCGTGTTAGTATCAAGTGGGACGCGTTCGTGTATGCATGGGTTGTTAACAAAATTTATTTACACCACTAGATTTTCTAGGAATTCCAACAAGACAGAAATGGCAGAAGACGGTTCAAAAAACTTTAAATGGGTTATTGTGGCCTTCTCGATGAGCTATGCTCTGGGCAGCCGTCTTTAACCGACGACGCTACTGCCAAGATCGTGTTCGTGCAACATTTTTTGCGGAAAGACTTGTTTCACTTGCTTAACAAATCATTTCGGATTATACTCGGAAACTGAGATTTTACAAACGGACAGACATTTTCGATAGACATAATAACGGACAAACGGACAGAACTTTTCGATAGACATAATATGTTATTTTAAATTCTTAAATGTTATATAATTTGAAGAAGAACTTTTATCATTTAAAAAAACACATTTGCTGATTTCTCGGTCATAGATTACGATTGAATAAAGAAAATTTTATTCAAACGTTTGCAAAAAAATAAGTTCGTGGCAATTTTCAGAGTATTCCTAAAAAAGCTGAATTTTTTAAACTAATACGGGCGCAAAGCAATCCGAAGTTCTCTGTAAAACATGTAACATGCTGTTGTCTATAGAGTGACAGGTTTCCAGTAGTACTTATTAGCATACAAAAGGTATCCTTAAAGAATCAAAAGATGCGAATATCAAAAATATATCCAAGAGTTTTCAGAGTAACTCACGATCAAAAATAATCGACGAAATACTGTGTAAATTAAACGACTTAAAATAAAATGTTCTCGGTAACTTATAAGAGTCTCAAAAGCCTTATCGCTGTGGCCTTTCATTTTGTGGCTTATAAAGTTCTGATATTTTGCATGTATTTTGATCATTTTTTCACTTGAAAAAGGCAAAACTTGGTACAAAATATATTTATCAAGAAATATTTTCCACCATTTTTTACAAGTTTTTCCCATCCTTGTGGCAATATAATCACTCTCGCACTTCTTCAGCATTTCGAAACCGTGTGCCAGCCAAACCATGCGGCATCGATCGGAACAAGTGGTAATCAGACGGCGCTATGCCTGATGAGTAGGCTGGATGCGGCAAAACTTTCCCTCCGAGCTGCAACCATGTATCCTTGACAACTCTTGCAACGTGTGGCCGCGCGTCATCATGCAAGAGTACGACTTTGCATCTGTTAACCGCTGTTGCTGGCCTTTTTTGCAACAATACACTGTTCATTTTGTCGTACTAACGTCTGTCGATATATGCAGTAACCGTTTCACTGGATCTTAGCACTTCGTAATACACTATACCTTGCTGAACCCACCAAATGCAGAACTTGCTTTTATGGCCCTAAATATTCCGCTGCGGTGTCGATGTGGATGGCTCTCCAGAAATAACCCATCACCTTTTTCGATTCGGATTATCGTAGCAGAGCCACTTTTCATCGTCAGTCATAATACGCTAAAGAAAAACTCTTTTTTTTTTGCCGGGCAAGCAATGAAGCCACGGTCCCTCCTTTCGGATCTCTCCCATCTCAGGTAAATGTCTAGAAAGACTTGATTCATCAACTGCTATGTTGTTCGACAGTTTTTATGCAAGTTTGAGCTGAGTTTTCGTCCAATTCGTTCAGCTCTCCAGGCCATTCTTTGCTATTGACAGCAAAATCATCACTTCCAAGCCATTGAAACTAAAACCGACAATTGGAATATGATGGAGCAGCATCACCATAAGCTTATGAAAGTTTTTAATGTACTTTGGCGGTACGTTTCTTCAAATCAAACAACAATAGTGATGAATGTCGAAAATGCAATTTTGGGGGATCCATGATTAGCGCCTGTATTTGCTGACGGACTCAATAATAGAAAATGGAGACCTTTTATTTTATACAGAGAAAGGTGGAAGCCAACGAATTTAAAGGTTATGTACATTGATACTTTGCATTACTTTATCATTTTCACCAATAGATGTCGCTGATCAAAATACATGCAAACACCTATAACGTTGGATGTCATTTTGAAACCAAAAGATAAAAAGCAAGACCAAAAGAACTCACATAGCACTCCAGGGAGAGTTAAAAAATATAAAAATATACTTCCCCTTCCATTCGATGCGTATCCTCAATGAGTGAGGTCTCGCGAAACGAGAATTGCTTTATTGGAAAAGTGTGGTCTGCGATAAGATCCGTTTTCATGCAAATGCAAAGCGAAATCGCCTCCACCAACTTACAAATTTTAAAGTCAGTATTGCGTTTCCAATTTACATCGATGGTAACTTACATTTTCTTTCGAAGCTATGCAGCATAGCATTTACTGAAAATTTGTAAAAGCTTCCACCATAAGGGTTGAATCTCTGTAATTGAAGTTTGCTGAGACCTTCATTGAAGAATCGTGCTTATGTACTTATTACAGTGGGATTTTCGTCGCGCTCGCAGCGCATAATTTATGTTGAATTTGAAAACAATGCAGTTTATGCTTTATGTATAAAAACAATTATGCGCAATAGTAAACAAAAACCAGATGTTGTTATAAAATAAAGAAGAAAGCGAAGAAAGAAATTTATGGAAGATGTGAAAACATTCACGGCGAGAAAACTGGAACCAGACAGAGAGAGAGAAATCTAGCATATGAAAAAAAATCTCAACTGTGATAAAAAACCAATAAATATTTACATTAAGAATTTGCTTAATAAATTTCGTTTGTCTTTTCTTTTTCTTTCTTATTTTTTTCCATACCCACCACCGAAGGATGAGGGGCATATTCATTTTGTCACAACGTTTGCAAAGCCCAGAGGGAAGCATCAGACACCTCACAAAGTGTACACGTTTCTGATTAGCATCAAATTCTAAATCTATTTAAGCATGTCCGTCTGTCCGTTTGTCCGTCGGTCCACCTGTCCGTCTGTGTATAGTCTGTTGTAAACATTGTCCTGGCCGCAAAAATAAAGCTATCGACTTAAAATTTGGCAAAAGCATTGGAAGCTCTTGGACAAAGGTTAGCATTGAAATTGGGCCAAATCGGTTGAAGGTCAAGCCTACAATACTGCGTAAAGTGAGAACATCGCTGTTTTATAAAAGGAGTAGAAGATTGATTTTTGTCCGTTACTTATAAGGAGGTAACTCAATAAGAATTGAAAGATATATTTTATGGGCGATGCTGTAGTACCTCTACAAGAATGGTAAAAATTGACCCCGCCTACTCAATATTATAATGTATCAATATTTAATTATTTTTTCAATATCTTTATAATGCGTAAAAACAAGCTTCAAGAACCTTATCAAGTATAAAAATTCTTGATCAGCTTCAAATTTGGTCTGCCTGTTTGCCTGTCCATCTGTCGGTTTGTAGAATTTGTGGTAAACATTCTCCCGTTGGCGAAAATCAAGCTATCGACTTCAAATTTGCAAAAGAATTTGGAATTGAGCTAAACTTTTCGAAAGACACGTCTACAACGCCCACACGCCTATGCGAGGAAAGCTTTCGTTTTGAAAATAGAAGAAATCAGAAAATTTTTTTCTTCTACTTCTTTCGTCTTTTTTAGGATAACGGTAATGGATATAATAAATTCGGCCCCGACCGAATTTTATTTTCTTATTTGTTTTATTTTATAACCATTCTGCTTGTTCTCATTGTTTTCAAACGCTTTGTAAACAGTTGATCGATTAATATTTCATGTCAGGTCGGTTTGCTTTCAATGCAGTTATCTTTAAAATTTTCTGGATGGGCTTTCATTCTCCTTGTCCTTAATACACATAAACACATAAATTCATTTAAAATTAACATATCAGATAAGTAGTATAGTATACGAAGATGAACAAAAAAAGAAATTTTTATATCATTTTCCAATAAATATCGAAATTTAAAATTTTTAATATAATTTTTTAATGAAATGAGCGAAAACCAATTAAAATTAATAATTAAATATGTTTTCCTAAAAATGTGAACTGAAACTTAAAAAGACGAGAGGCGGTATAACAACACAACTAAGGAATAATGCTTATTGTGTGTATTATCCGTCTGCCTGATTTTAGGGATAAAGTGATTAAAATCAATGCATGTGTTTTTGCTTAATTCAACTCTAATATGTTTGTAAAGTTGAAAACTTGATCGGGACCTACATACGTATTGCCAATTGCCAATACCTTGAAATGAAAGAAAGGTAATAAGAAAGAAAATTGATATCCTTGCAAATCAGCCGAATAACGTTTGTGTCTGAGCTCTACGTACGCTCATCAAGATTCGTACGTCCACAAATCGTCCCTATACCTTAAAAAGCGGACCGTTATATTCAAATTTGTCAACGATTTATTTGTTGTTTTAATTTTCTTGCTTTCTTTTAAGGTCTTTAAGCAGGCTTCCAGAAGCCCGGCTCAGCCCAAGGGCTTTTGTAATTACTCTTATAAGACCTATCTTCCATTTTGTTATACTTCTTTGATGTATTTGAAAATATTCAACTTTGATTTTAACCTGTACGCCAAGTATGTGCTTCATGTCATCTTAGGGTTCAATTGGCTGTGACAGGATTTTTAAAATTTAAGGGGTCACAATCTATCTATCATTTGACTGCAGAGCAATATACAGTTTAACATGTTTCCAACTATGTGGCAATTGTTATCCTCTCATTTTCATAAACGTTCCGATTGATGAAGAATGGTTAACAAGAGAAAGTAGTAAAAAGAATAGTACGGCGGTTGACGCAAGTATCGACGTCAGCAACTGGATATCCTGCGATCACAAGTAAAGCCGAGAACAATTGATGTGATCTCAGCGACTGATAACTCTTCAACTCTTCAAAACCTTTCTAAGCACTGAGTCCCGCTTTTGGCATCACTAATAGTTCGAACGTCTCGAAATTTTAACTTCAAAGCAATTGTACGGATCTATTAATGTCAATATCAATATCGAATTTGAGATCGGCTTAGTAAAGTTTGTAGGACCTTTGCAAGGCAAAACTAATGTGGCCCTCTCCAGGGGTAGACACCAAAAAGGTTAATGTTTTACTGGGACCAGTTACAGCCTCCGCAGAAACATCTTTACGTGACAAAGGTAACGGTATAGCAGCAGCCTTTGATTACCAAAATAAAAGCATTCTTTAATATTGCTTTGGAAATAGTGCGCACATTAGAGACGTCACTAACTTAAATCCCATACTTGTAATAACTATGGGACTAGATAATGGGGGCTTATCCGATGATGAAGTTTTTCCATTTGATTTGACTGTAATATTGGTTTGAATGAAGTTTTGTTGGCATCAAGCACTCGAATATAAATATTGCGATTTTATAGTGCACGCAAGCAGCACTAATAACCTAACCTATTCCGACGGGCAAAGTCGTATTCACGTACCCACTGGGCAGACCCGGTTTTTACCTTTAAAGGCCTTTCGTTCATTTTTGCTGCGAATATTACGAAAACATATATTTTGTAAAATTGTAAGCAGGTAGACAACGCTAGTATTCTTTTTTTGACGAATACGCGAATTCTATATAGAACGAAATATATGTTGTTATCTGTGATAAGTGCGAGTATCAGCTGAGAGATGAATGCCAATTTCTTGACATTCCCTACATTTTGAACTTTTATTTTTTATACCCATAAATGAAAGATGAGGGGTATATTAATTTTGTCAACGTCCAGAAGGAATCATCAGTGACCCCACAAGGTATATATATATATCGTTGAACGGCATCAAATTCAAAATGCATGTCCGTCTGTCCGTCTACGTAATGCCTCGTGGCCTCAAAAATAAAGCTATCGGCCTCAAATTTGGCAAAGGCATTGGAAGTGTCTGCACGCAGGTTGCTATTGAAAATGCACAAAATCGTTCGAAGGCCACGTCTACAATACTGTGTAAAATGAGAACAAGTCTGTTTTTCAAAAGGAATAAAAAATTGATTTTTGCTTGACCTCGCTTGAATATTACAGTGTATCAAAATTTAATTTTTGTTACATGGTTGGTCAATTTAAAATTTGGAATGCATTTAAACATGGGCGCCTTCTCGTCTGCCCATCTGTCGGTTTGCGTAACTTTGTAGTATTTGTGGTAAACATTCTCCCGTTAGCGAAAATAACGACATCGCCTACAAATTCGCAAAAAAATTTTGAAATGACTTAAGCTTTTCCAAAGACACGCCTATAATATCCACACGCCTATGCGCATGAAAATTTTGTTTTTTTACTTTCCTTTGTCTTTTTTAGAATAACGGTGATGGATATAAAAGATTCGGTCACGACCGAATATATCTATATATTGTATCTGTTTTTATTCGTTGTATACTTTTAGTCTGAGAACACTAGCATTTCAGGCTATCGGCTTTATTGAAAACCCTGCCGCAATTGAAATTTGAACCCACGACCATTGTGTTGTTAATCGAGATCCTCAGCCTACTCGGCCACTTCTTTGGAAGATAGTGAATTTTTGAAGAAACCAATTAAACTTAATATTCAGCTTAAAGTCACATGCATTTCTTACCGATTCCTTCTGCCTACTGCCGACGCAGCTGATGACTGACGGCAAGATTAACCAGAATTCGCGGAAAAACGGATTGCCGCCAAAAGGTCACAATGAAGTTAGGCATTTACCAATACTAATGCTTGCTTACATTATAAGAGGGTATATAAGCAGAATATTTGCAGAAAGCAAGCCAAGGGAGTTGAATCGTAATTTCCAAACGGCAAGACCACAAGAGGCATTGCAAATACAGGTTTCTGCTAAATAGATCTCATAAGAACTATAAAATAAAACTGATGCTACCCTAAAAATCACTAATCGCTGATACAAACTTAATCTCAAACGAAGTCGCACGAATACTTAAATTCGGATGTGAACATTTTACGTAACAATTTTTTGCAATTGAATTCAAAAATGTCTTTAAATATCTATGCATTCAGTCACCATTGTGAAGATATATAAAAAGATTTTTTTTTTTTAAGATTTAAGTGACAATATAAAAATCAAGTCAATTTCACTTAGTTTCCATTGCAATTCAATTAAACATTTTAATAAAGCTTTCAAAAGTAAGGTTATGTTATCTAACCTAATTATTTTTTGTGATTGTTTAGTTTTAAAAATTCAAAAAAAATTTCATTTCTACTTTTAGTTTAAAATTTAAAAACTAAAATAGTAATTAATTCTATGTACGATGCTTGCATTTCGTTAGATTGGCTCATTACATCGTCTTTTGTTTCATTTTATAAATCATTTTAAATGTGAATCTTGCACGTGCTTAGTAACCGCACACGTGCCCAGATTTTTCACTCAATATTGAAATTATTTTCAATTTAATAACAAGTAAGAAAATTGTATTGCGACATAACCGAATTTCTTATACCCATCACCGTTATCCTAAAAAAGACAAATGAAATAAAAGAAATGAATTTCCATGCTCTATTATATAGAGTAGGCCCGTCTGATTTCTTCCATTTTCAAAATGAAAGTTTTCGTCGCTTGCGTGCGTCGTTATAGGCGGATCCTTTGAAAAATTTAGGTCAATTCCAAATTCCTTTGCAAATTTGTAGCCGATATCTTCATTTTCGCTAACGGGACAACGTTTACCACAAACACTACAAAGTTGCGCAAACCGACAGAAGGACAGACGGACAGACGAACATACGGACATGTTCAGATTCATTTCAAACTAAAAATTTGCCAAGAATTTATATACTCTGTGGGGTTTTTGAAACTTGTTTCTGCGTCTTATGAAGATATTGAAAAGAAAATTTAATTTTGATACACTATAACGTTAAGTAGGCGTGGTCAATTTTTACCATTTTATATACTCCGTGGAGTTTTTGAATTTCTTTCTGCGTCTTATAAAGATATTGAAAAGAAAATTTAATTTTGATACACTATAACGTTAAGTAGGCGTGGTCAATTTTTACCATTTTTTTACAGGTACTACAGCATCGCCCATAGAATATATCTTTAAATTTTTCTAGATTAACTTCTTTATGAGTAATGGACAAAAAACCAATTTTCTAATCCTTTTATAAAACGACGATGTTCTCACTTTACACAATATTGTAGACGTGTCCTCCGATCGATTTGGCCCATTTTTAATATCAACCTGTGGGCAAGAGCTCTCAATACTTCTGCAAAATTTAAAGTCGATAGCTTCATTTTTGAGGCCAGCGGACATTAGCCAGCCGGACGGACGGACAGAATTTGATGCTGATCAAGAATATGTATACTTTGTGGACTCTCCGAAGCTTCTGGTCGTTACAAACGTTTTGATTAAATGAATATTCCCCTTGTCCTTCAGTGACGAGTATAAAAATGAAACATATTTCTTTAAAAATCACTATCTCTTGAACCACCCTAAGATACACTATAGCTAAACGAATCGCATCTCCATGCAAACTTATATATTTTTCAACATATTTACCTTAAGCACTGGATAAAGTTACTGGCTCTTATAAGAAACAATGACTAAAAGTATACTTCGCAATAAGAACAAAAAAGAGATCAATGATTTTAAAGAACACTTGAAGTATTTTTAATAAATTATTTAAAAATAGCAAAAATTTTAAATTTAAATAGAAAACCGTAAAAAGCTTTAAGTAGGATAAGGACTTTTGTGAAATATATCTGAAATTTTGTTCCTATTTGTTTTTCATTTACTATCAATGATATATTTTAGGTGATTTCGGTCGCTATCAAGCCTGTCAGTTCTTCCTTCAAATATTGTCTGCCTTAACAGCCGGTTTGCATATGCTTTCCTTGGTGACGGTCGCCGCCGTACCAGAACATCGCTGCTTTATAGAAGGTATCGATAATAGCAGTTATGGTTACTTTCCTTGGAATAAGGAAGACTTTCTACATTCTATACCGCTTACATCAACAGGCGACTTAGATTCATGTCGCATGTTTAGCAATACAGAAGACAATTCTTCTGTACCATGTAATGCGTATGTTTATGATCGGACTTATTATGAGACCTCGCGTACAATTGACTGGAATTTCGTGTGCAATCGCCGTTGGATGGGTAGTATTGTGCAGACTATATTCATGTTGGGTGTCTTCACGGGAGCTGTAACTTTGGGTGGTCTAGCAGACAAGGTAGGACGTAAGACAGTATTCTGTTGGTCAGCTTTATTGCAACTAATACTCGGTGTAGCAGTTGCGTTTATACCCGAATACTTTTCGTTTATGGTGGCGCGTTATTTTTTGGGTATATTCGGTTCGGCCGGCTCGTATATATGCGGTTTTGTTTTAACCATGGAATTGGTGGGTACCAGTAAACGAACTGCCTGTGGCATAGCTTTTCAGGTGAGTAAAAGAAAAGAAATAAGAATTTAAAGAAATACAATTAAAAATTGTAACCATTTCAGGCAGTGTTCGCTAGTGGCATCATGTTGGTGGCTGGCTGGGGGGCAGTTATAAAAGATCGTCAGATTTTACAAATTGTGTATGGCTTGCATGGCTTGATATTTATTGGCCATTGGTGGCTATTAGACGAATCACCCCGTTGGCTATGGATGCAGGGACGTTGTGGAGAAGCCATCGATATTGTGGCGAAAGGTTTAAGCACGAATCGCTCTGGCATACCTATCGATAAGGATTATTTCTTACAAAAAGCGAAAATACAACAGAGCGCAGATGATAAGACGAGTGCTGGTCTCGCTGATTTATTTAAAACTCCTAACTTGCGAATGAAAACGTTAAATGTGTGCCTATGTTGGTTCGCAAACTCTTTAGTTTACTACGGACTATCTTTAAGTTCAGGAAAACTGAAAGGCAACCCTTTTTTGATGTTATTTATATTGGGTTTAGTGGAGTTTCCCAGCTATATTGTAATAGTTTTCTTATTAGATCGTTTGGGTCGACGGTCCATTACCAGTACGCTAATGATTGCTGGTGGCTTGTGCTGTATAGTGGCTGCTTATTTGGCACAAGGTTCTTCAGCTTCCACTGGCGTCGTTATGATGGGTAAATTGTTTATAGCAGGCTCGTTTGCGGTCATCTATAATTACTCGGCCGAGTTGTTTCCTACTGTGGTACGCAATTCAGCCATGGGCTTGGGTTCAATGTGCGCACGTCTCTCGGGGGCGTTAACACCTCTAATTACTCTTTTAGATTCTTTTGATCCGAAAATACCTGCCGTTACCTTTGGCGCTTTAGCTTTAATATCTGGAATCTGGGTAATGTTTTTGCCGGAGACAATGGATAAAGCCATGCCGGAGTCGATAGAAGATGGTGAAAACTTCGGTATAGGCGATACATGGTTTGCTCAATGCGCTGGACGGCGAGAGAGCACCGAAGTAGAAAGACCCGAACAAATGGTGCCTTTAAAGACAATGGATAAAAAATAAGCCATGTATTATGTTGGAACCCCTTTGGAATATACTCACCAATAATTTAGAGCAATAATTAGAAGGTTAATTGACTTGCCTATGACTATTGTTTAGAAAATTTCATGAGAATTTTCTTTGGTAGAAAATTTTTAGTGAATCTTTTTAGGATAACGAAAAGATTTAGAAAAGAATTTCGTTTTAAGCGCTTGAATTCCAGAATTTAATATAAAAAAAAAAAAAAAAAAAAAAAAAAAAAAAAAAAAACCTTTATTTTTAGATTTTAATAATAATAAATAATTAAAAAATGCATTGTCTTTAAATACATTTAAATTTTAGTTTTTTTTTCTTTTTATTATTTATTTGATTATATTTCAAATCCTTATAACACTTATATGTTTATCAAATATATGGTATGGTTTTTATATGATGATCAGGATTTATGATTGAGTTCCTTCGACTGTGGCTATGTGTTTGTGTACAATATATTTGCTTATCTGTTTGTATATAGCATGTGGTTTAGGTACATTTAAAATTGGTTTTTACAAATTTATTTTTTTTTTCAATTTACATATAGAGAAACAACGGATAATTGCATAGTCGGTGATATCCGATTAATCAATAACTTACACCAGCTACGTCTCGATCTATTTAATTGGATTGTTGTATTAGTATTGTCAAGTGATTATTGTCTTCTCTGTCACTCTAAACAACAAAAACAGACGAACCGTTATGCTTACATAGGTTTCGAAAGCGGTTCAAAGGTAATTATTTGACATCTCGTAAACGGACGCATGGACAACTTAATGTATTCAAAAAGCGGTTCAAAGGTAACCGTTTAGTCCTCATAATTACGCAAGTCGTGCGTGATTCTTATTTTCTTTTTTAATCCAAAACATAGCCCAACGGGCGGAGGGCGAAATGCTTTTGCGAAAAAAGATTCGAAGGCAATTGTTTTGATTTGTAGTTGTACGGGTTGCAAAATGATCACTTTCAAATATAAAATCCTTTTTAAAGCAAGAACAGAGAGGAGTGTTACGCTATACATAAATAAAATTTAAAAATAAATTCGCAAGTAATCGTACGGCCTAATATGATTAGACCCATTCGGAAGCAAGCCGTAAAGCCAGACTTTTAGAATCAAACGACTAGAGCATATGTTGATTTTTTTTCAAAGACTGACAAGTGAGTTTCCGCGGGCTCAAATCCCAGTGCGGCGGAGTTTACCTCGACCGTACCTATAATGATTACTCGGTCGGCAAAGGCATAACACATACCGACTAAGCACACACCTACTAGGTTGCGGTTATCACCTTCCTATTACTTTCTTTATTTCTCTTTTGTTGCTTGTTTCTGACACGCGTCACCGCGTACGCGAATAGAAGACGTCACCTGAGTGATTCGTCGTATTAAAAAAAAAAAAAAAACGACTTTAGGCATTTACGGATCATTTTTAACATAATGATTTTTAAAAATCAATGTTGCCGTATAAGCAATAATTGATTGCCTTGAGCAGTGATATCTTTATTATTAGCGACGCCTAAGGTTGCACGATCGACCTTAACGAAAGAAGTTGAAAATTTCATAAACAATTCTTTTTATTATGAAAGTGGATGAACGAACAATTAGCTTGACATTGCTAAGGTTTTTCTAAGAGTAGATTTTAAAGTTCAGCAAAGTTGGTGGATCTGTAAACGATTAGCTTGAAAAAATCTGAAAGTCCAAAATTCTAAACCAATTATGTTAAAAAATTGTCTTGTTAAGAATACAAATTGTAAGCGATTGCTTGCAAATCGTTTGTCATCCAAGCTAGCAGATAATTTGTGCTGATAGAGAGGTGCTTATATATATATTCTATGGTCATTTGTGGTAGCAACAATGCAAATCGCAACTAATTGCCTTCAACGATAATGCTTTCGTTAAATAGGGGAAAGATGGATCAATGGATTTGCTTAGATGCTTTCATAAAGCGATTTTAAAACAGTTGTTGTTGTGATGCATCTTCTTCTCGCATCTTCTTCTTAGTAGTGTAAGTTTCAGACATTTAAAATCGAAAACGGAGCAGTAATGTGTTTGGGGGACTAAAGAAGAAAACATTGAGCTTTTCTTCTCCACATACGTACAGTAAACGATAATAATGAAAGTGAAATTTTCCTTTTTTTGGTTTTTTTTACTTTTAAATTTAATAATAATTCATTGCCAGTAAATACATAGAATGGATTGTTGCAACACTGTTGGAGATTTCTTTTATATGATTTTATTTTTTATTTATTTTTTTTTTTGTTTCTTATTTAATGTTCTACTCATAGTTGTT
This sequence comes from Glossina pallidipes, assembly GCA_000688715.1. Classification (NCBI taxonomy): domain Eukaryota; kingdom Metazoa; phylum Arthropoda; class Insecta; order Diptera; family Glossinidae; genus Glossina; species Glossina pallidipes. The sequence continues at coordinate 231,342 of KK499986.1, forward strand.
TTATGGTTAATTCGTTTTCGTTATCAAATCACATTAGCATTTTAAGTCTTGACTAAAAACTCTAATAAAAAAAAATATATATATATATATATATATATATATATATATATGTATATATATATATTTCTATTAAGTCTTGTTTTTTACTTATTTATTTCATTTAAAATTTTAAAAAATTTTATATCGTTTCCTCCTTTTCAACGTAATATAATGATAAGTTGGTTTCCTTATGACATATACATCACTCAAGAAGAAGCATCGAGGCAACCAAAAAGCAATATATATTTGATATGTTTAACCGGATCTGATTTTGATCATGCCTGGCCGAAGAAGCGTATGTCCCTATCGTAAGCCAAATTGCTTTAATTTGTTTAATTTGAGGTTATGTTTGGAGTTCTTAATTGAGATATTCAGAACTTATGGATACGTAGAAATCACATTTATACGCTCTCAATAGAATTTTACAAAACATTCAGCTAATTTAACTTGTAAAGATTGTCTAAATAGCGAAAACAAATAATGGGACAACAAATAGGTCGAAAGCTATTCTTACATCCACTACCGAAGGTTGAAGTCCTATTGATTTTGCCAAAACATTTGCAACACCCAGAAAAATGCTTCGGGGACTCCCTTCCCCTCTCCCCCTCACCAACCCCATAAAATTCGGAGTCAATTTAAGCATGCCCGCCTATCCGTCCATTCGTCGGTCAACGTGTAATCTCTGTGGTAAACTAACCCCTTCCATGAAAACGAAACTATCGGTTTATCACAAACGTTGCAAATTCTTACACACAGGTCGATATTAAATGGACGTGTGTACGATCCAATATAAACTTGCGACCATCTGTTGCCAAAAGCAAAAAAAAATTAATCATCATTCGCAAACTAGAGTAGACAACACTATAAAAATTTGGACGTGTATTGTAGGGATCATCTTATAGATGAAAATCGGCTATGTTCATGCCCCAAATATATAGATTAACGGACTCTAGTTCTTCTGCAAACTGCAGAAAGAAGCTACAGAGGCCCTATAAAGTATACATGTTCTTGATCAGTATGAAATATTCTGTCTACCTAAGCATGCCTGTCCTTCCCTGTCCCTATAGGTAAGTTTATATTAATTATGGGCGAAATCGGTGAAATAATACACCCACATTGCAGGTGAGAATATCCCAATTTGCAAAAATTGAGCTTTTTGCCCCATTACTCATATCCTGTAACAGATTGCACGATGAATATATCAAAGAAATTTGTATAGGTGATTCTACGGTACCTGTATAAAATGGGAAAAATCGGCCACGCCCCCTCTATATTATAGAATATCGGATTTTTTTTTTCTGAAACGGTGACCGATATATAATATACGATCGAATATAATCTTCTTGCTTATATTTTTGAGCATCTAAAAGACGTTTTAAAAATGGGCAGAAAAATTTATCAAATCTCTTTGATCCTGCTTTAGTCAGTAATGACCATAATAATACATTCACTTGACTGGAGAAATTATTTAGAAGAAAAAAGTAAAAAAATTATGTTTATTTACATTGCAGCGAATCTTTAATATTCAATGCCTCTAGCAATAAGGGATAAAAATTTTATACTATATCGGCTGATCAATCGAAACTTATATTATTCTGTAAATGGGCGCAGGAAAATTTACGATCAAGCTTTAGTTAAAATGGCTTCGCCTACGGTAGGCATGTCCTTATACGAAGATCCCCTATTTTTCTACGCCAAAGTTTTCAATTCTCTTCGCAAATATTTGCCCCAAGTGTTAAAATAACTGTTTTACCAGAAAGAGAGTTGTAACGAAAGATGACGAGACAACCAAAATATCTAAATATTCTCAAAATCGTAAGCTGGCCACAAAAGTATATACCTCATGAAATCTCTAAAGCGTATGTTGGAATATTGTATACGGGACAAATTTCTTATGAGAGATCATAAACATGGAGACATAAGATGACAATCCTTAGACAAAGACAATCAAATATAATCCAAAATCTACATATGGTTACCATGCCAAAGCCATTAGGTATCATGACCTAAAGCAGAAGAGTGCTGACCACTGCTGATGCATGTAGGTACAGGGGAAATTTGTGCAATTATGTGAATCGGTGCAACGCGATGTGAAACTGTGTGCTTTCATTGACATAAGAGGTCGCTATACTCGATATGCTGTAATGCGAGGATTTTGAAAATTCCATCGACTGAAGGCATAATGTTGAGCTCCCTGAACCTTTTCTTTTAAGACGAATTATTTCGGTAAACGCTTTAAATTCTCCTTTTTTTTTTTAAAAGTCGGTGTAGAACGATGTGTTTAACATTAATTAAAACACTAATCAAATTTTCAAAATGAATTTATGAGTAACCTGATCAATGCATTTATCATTTTTTTGGCTTAGATTCTTTCCATGCTTTCATTCACATCATGGTTAAACTTTAAAAGCTAAACTTCAGAACTATTTAATTATAAAAAAAAAAAAAAAAATGTAAAAATTATATTTTGACAATTAGTAATAATTTTTCTTAGCCGTTCTAAAAGAAAGAACTTAAAAAGTATTTTTTTTTTTTTTCTTCAATACATTTATTTACTATTTGGTTTTTTTTTTTTGTTTTTATTTTGCTTTCAATTTGATTATCATTTTAAATTATGTTCTTTTAATTTATGAATTCTAACTAAATTGTGTTTATATAATAATAATAATAATAATAATAATAATAATAATTTTTTTGTTTTAATAATTTAATAATAAAAACTAAATAACACACGAACCATAAGAGTACAAATTTCTATTTAAGCCAAATTTGTATATAATTATTTACTATCGTACATGCGGTGTTATGAACATTATTTTGTAATAAATATAATTAGAATCTTGCGTAAAAATATTTAGATACGCACTTAGACATATATGAATTTAATGCTTAAAGTATTCGAAAATAAAATTAAACATAAAGAACTCATATTAATTCTAACTAAAGAGAACGAAAGTAGTAGGTAGTCACGGACACTTTAACGCGAATCTTAAACGTCCACCACCTTACAGGCATTTTTTGTTTTTTTAATTTTAATGGTTCTATCAAGAACTCCAACATATTTAACCAGTCTAAACTTTCCGATATGCGTAACAAATTTAAGTTTATTCCGAGGTCAATAAGTGATCTTAAATGAAACAAATTATTAATGTGATGTGTTTTTCCCTAAGAGTAGACCAGATTTTTCCATAATTTTCGATAATTGTTAGCGGGAAACTGTACACTATAGACCTCAATAAGTCACCCGGAAAGCCAAGCAAAGCTAGACACTGCAATGGAGAGAACAGTTGTCTAAGATAAGTGTACCTAAAGCACTTCTTGAAGAGTGTGAGCAGTGCATCGCCCGGTAATAAAATAATTTTGATCTTACATCACATGACAGCTAAGGCGCTGGAAGAGGATTATAATTGAAAATTGTCCATTTTTACATCATACCTCACTTATGGTACGAGGTTATATTAAATTTGTGCAGATGCATGCAGAAGCCCTTGAGATGGGCTTTTTAACTTTCATTATAACTAAGCTTGTCTATAAGTCCTTATTTTCTTTCGTTCAGCAGGTCGGAATTTTTAAGATATTCTGATGAAATATGGTACGCGGACGTGTGTGCTTCCATGGACAAACATTGTTAAAAATGATTCAAATCAGACAGCGTTTTGGACCATTACCCATATAAAGCCTTCTTTTGTTATATGAATTAGTGTATTAAATGAAATGATGTATTTAATGGTGGACCACGTCCCAATGTAGTGTTCTTACATTCAACGTTCTTAAGAACGTGGACCTCGTTCCGAAACACCACTAGCATGGATGTTTTGCGCGTTTCTCAATCACTTAACTCCTACGTTGGAATGAAACGCGATTGCATTTCATATTCGTACTTAAGAGACAAAAAACAGAAGAGTGTGGTCGCCGACTTCTTTAGTATAGTCCAAGGGGAACTATTTTCCTACGCGGAAGTACTTAACAATCGTGCCGACCACTTCAATCTTCTCAGCTAGAGGAAAAGAAAAAATACATGATATGATTACAAACAATAAATAATTGTTACTCTATGAAACTTCTAAAATGTTTAAACCTTAAAACTGAACCCATGGTTCGTATTTTCAAAAAGTAATACGAATGTGGAAAGTTACATATCATATTTCCTAAATTTAGAATAAATATTTTTTAATAATGAAAAATATATTTTCACCCCTTATGCCACAATTGAATATGGCTTGACCGTGAAATACCACAACTTCCAGTTGTACGCAATAAAATACAACATATATAGACTGCCGCAAAGCATGTCAACCATGCAATACAATGACGGAAAAATATGACAAAAGACTTTTCAGATCGGATGACATCAAAAATATCTGATTTAGAAAAACCAAGACTTGCCATCCAGATAAATCAATGATTCATAGAATCGCTCTTGCAAAGACCAAATTGAAAGAGTTCCATTACGGACAATCCTAGCATTACCAGTATTTGCGATAACTGACCCTCCAAAAATTTCGAAAATATTCATAAACTTATAAAGCCGTTTCGACGAGGTGACGGGCTTTCAAAAAAGACGGACTTCGGGAAGTTGTAGATAAACCTTTTTAAAGATCTCATAAGTTTAACCCATAAAATAAAATACATTTTTCTGAAAATGTGTACTAAAGAATAAAGTAAATCTTGTTGACAACAAAATTTTTTTGTATATATATCCATTCTATGAAATTTTCAATTGCCTTGCCTTGTATGACAGTTTTACCCAAACGTCACAATTTTTGCGACTTGAAGCATTTTAAGAAAGAAAAACGTAAACGGCCAGGATGGATATAGATGTCACGCTGATAAAACGTGGCCCGTTAAAAACGGACCACACAGCCTTCGGTGGTGGCCATAGATTCTACATTTGAGCGTAGGGAGTTTTTATTTATAGAGTGTTTACGCATACGTAAATATATAGAAGTGCGTAGGTAAACACATATGAAATTTCGTCTACATATACAATATATATCTATATATCTATATATATACGTATATATTTATGTATGCGTATGTGTGTGTATATATACAGATATAAAAATTTAATGTGATTAAAGTTGAGCGCATATTTTGATGTTTTTATTTTTTTCAAAAATTAAAAATTCTAAACAACTCTCTGAGCGGTCAAGCATTTCATGAAATTAACTTTTTCTATATTTTCTTCCGCTTTGTTTACTTCAAAGTGTAGATAAAATATTAATATGTTTTTGGTTTTGTTTTGTTGTATAGTTACAGAGAACAATTCTTTCATATATATACATTTATATGTATATATATATATACATATATATAGCAACAGCTACAGTTTAAAATTCTACAAACGGCAGCCTCATCGTACTCATTAAGCTTGAACTTTTAACATTTTTTTACGATTTTTGTTGTTTTCATTTATTTTTGTTTTTTTTTTTTTTTACACATATTTCTCTTTTTCAACTAAACTTAAAGGAGCTTAATATTCACAGCAACAAACAAAAAGAAGAAAAAGAAAACTTTTTCTTTTATTTTTTATATAAACATTATTTTATTTTTTTTTTTTTTTCGAAAAACTTCAACTCACACTTTAACTAATCCTTAAACTATCAGCGATCCTTAGTAGAAAATCAAGCTCAATTTTTATGCTCTTTCTGGACACTTGGTATGGACAATGGGACGTTTAGGACCCGCTATTACACCAGAACCATCATCGGGCAATTTAGCTGTGTGCACAATAATACCGGGTTGATCATCACTTTGCGGATGCAATTCATGTGATGCGCCCGGCGTTAAACTAGCTAAAGCCGCTAAAAGATCATGATTGACCAATGGTTCAGCTTCTTCGCGTGGCTCCCAACCAGCGGGCGGTGAAGCCGGTGGTGATATAAGAAACTGTTTAACGGGTGCAGGTGGTTGCAAATTTATTTGCGAGACTGGCGTTACCGGCTGAGCGAAATAACAAGTAATTACCGTCTTCTTATTGAATTCATACTGATGCAGTTTGATGCGCGCATTCGCCGCTGCCAAGGCGCTGTCATAATTGACGCGCAATCGCCTAAAACTGCGCAGCCATTGAAATGTGGCCGATTCACTAAATGTCCGAAATAAATCCTCCATTTCCTGTTTTAATTGAGGATCGGAAAATACCTCTGAATGGATATTTGTCACTATAATGGATGTTGGCAAATCGTCAAAGGAGTCACGATCAACTTCGGGTTCATTTTCGCTTTCAACATCACATTCTGGCGGCAATGACGGATGTTGACTGGACAAACCATCGGCGGGATTTATGAAAATATCGTTATCGGGTGAAAGTTTCTCGGCACTGCCCACTTCACTGCTACTGCTATTTTGTGCCGATTTAAGCTTTGCACTGTTACTCTCAGTATTATTGTGTGAATTATGATTTGTACCATTTGCAGCAACATTCGTTGGTACATTGTTCTCCATGGCAGATGACATGCTAGAAAATAGGAAATGATAGGAAATGTTAGAAAAGGAAATCGATAATAAAAGACCAGAAAGAAATCTATTCTTGATTTAAAAGACAAGGCAGTAACGACGCTAGCAAGATAAACAAGTGAAAGAAGCAATCTTATGAATCCTTACATAAATTAGGGTAAACGAACTAAATTTAAGACTAGATCTGGAATATAAAATGTTTTGTTATCTGCTATAATGTTATAAGTTATTAACCAAAACTATTCTGAACATTTTTTTTCTCTTAATTCGATTTAAGTTGCTTGTGAATGATTACTCTTTCTGTTCAACTATGAAGATGGCTCAGGTAACGGTAAGTCCTGATTTTAATCAACTTACAGTATTTAATAAAGGAATTTGAGAGAGAAGACGACGCGTCCACTGATATCGTAACTACGATTTCCAAACTTTTTCCTATAGAACGAAGTACGGCTCAATAGAGGATTTCAGTTTCACGACCACGATTACAGCACTCTATGTTCTAAATCACTTCACATCAACATTAAGTTTCTCTTAATTAACATATGGATACAATTTATTGTTATTATTACATAACATGCAAATGCTAAAAAGCAACTTAAGAAAAGTAAGAAATTTATAGCGGGACGCGCACCACGATTAAATACTCGATACCTCTTCGTTTAGTATAATTATTCATACAAGGACTTTTCAAAGTTAAGTTTCATATAGGGAGTGTACTGATCCGAACCATTTTCAACAGCGCTCGTTCTTGGGCTTAAGCTTGTCGATGCACCAAATTTTATCGAAATATTTCAAAAATGACGAGCCTTAGGTTAAGCACAAGAAAACAAGGCAGACACAGAAACATGCGGACAGACGGACAGATGAGCTTAGATCGATTTAGAAAGTGATTCTGAAACGTTCGATATAATAATGGGCGGGTTTATCTCACGTTCCCCTGTTGCATACATTCACAAAAACCTAATATACTCTTGTGCCAGAAGTGGTATAGGGCATAACATAGGACATAGAAAATCTCTGAATGATTATACTACAATGGCCTAAAAAAAAATAGGTTCTTTGACAATTTTTTTTGGAATAGAAGGAAAGGTTATAGAATTGTAGAATAATATTGTAATTTATGTTTATTAAGTACACCTTTAAGTACAAGAAAAACAAAAAAAAATTTTTCCAAAACTTTTAGCAAATGGCAACATTTGGCTCATACACGTTAGGAGCCTATGCCGGTGCAAATGGGAATAAAAAAAAAAATCATATCATATACATGCTTATAGTCCGAGAAATACGTTTTAAAAATATTAAGTTTTGTGTGATGGGTGTAAATTTTATTAAAAAAAAGCCCAATTTTAGACTAAGAAAGAATCTGTTCTTGTTATGAAAACAAGTGAAAACACTATAACGCGCCACGATCCGCCATTAAATGCCATATACGCGTTATTCATATAAAGCTTTTTCAAAATAAGGCGTTACAAGGAAAGTGATCGGAAAGGTGGTGCGATCCGAATTGTTTTCAACAGCGGTCATCGTTGACTTAAAACAAGTCGATATACTAAAATTTTTTTTGAATCCTTTAATAATTGGAGTTGAAAACAAGAAAACGATACGGGCCAGATAGACTGTGTAGTATATGGCTAGGTATGTAATAAAAGGGGGCTTGGTCTCAAGTTGCATACAGTCGCATAAACTTATTATGTCCTTTTATCGTGTGTATGTATGTATGTATGTATGTATGTATGTATGTATGTATGTATGTATGTATGTA
>KK499986.1:239718-251396 GCA_000688715.1 Glossina pallidipes
AGTATGTATGTATGTATGTATGTATGTGAGTATGTATGTATGTATGTATGTATGTGAGTATGTATGTATGTATGTGAGTTTTCATTAACTTTGTATTAGTGTGCGATTGCTATGTTTATTTTTCTTTCTTTACATGTTTTCACCTAATTATGACTTTATTCTTTTTTGTATTATATATATTTGGCCAGACAGAATTCCTACCTAGCCAAATAACGTTTCAGCCTTCACCAAAAAAATAAACAACGCCTTCTTAGTCTTGTTATTGAATATAAATTAGTTACAGAGGCTTTCGAAACAGAATCAGGTTTTGCTTGATGATACCCATGAAGGGTGATTATCGTGACAGGAGAATCTAACAAGAAGTTGTTTTTTTAATTTGCACTCTCTCTCTTCCGGGTCTCCGAAGACTACTTCTGGGTGATGCAAGCGTTTTGCGAAAATGAATGTGCACCTCATTCTTCGGTGGTGGATATAAAAATGATTTGAATTTGTTCTCACAATAACTGCAGATAGAAACGCTGAGATATGTAGAAAATGTTTTTATACTTCACACCACTTGTAGTAAAAGCTATATTAAGTTTGTTCGAACGTATGCAGCAATTAGAATGCCTTAAGACAGACCAAGCTTTTATTCCACCAATCGACTCACAAAATGATTTTAAGCCTGTCTGTCCTTCAGACGTTCGTCCAAGCTACAGACCGGAATTTTCGGGATATTTTCTTACGCTGATATGCTTTGACCCAAGAACGAACGCTACTGAAAATGGTTAGGATCGGTTCACTTTTCCGACCACTCCCCATATAACGCCCTATTTTGAAAAGTCGTCATATGGAAAAAAAATTTCAATTTTCAAAATTTCACATTCTACATTGATGTAAAAGCTTTGGAGCTGTTGTGCCATTTTTCGAATCCCCTCTCAAACAACAACACCGTGTGTAATCTCTAATTTTAAATCGATTTAATAAACGAATTGAAGTACAACAACGCCCACCCAAAGATCCAAGCTGTATAAATTTTTCTTGGAACGGATCCTGGTGTGACTGAGTCATACCCCAGCCCCAGAAGCAACGTTACAAGTTTTAGTAGCTTGTGTGTCCGCCTGTCCACCTTGTTTTCTTGTTCTTGTGTTCAATCTACAGGCCACTACTTTTGGGATATGTTGATGAAATTTGGTGCACCGATCTGATTTGCCCTATGAAAGAATGGTATTGAAAATTAAGAGGGTCGGTCCACCTTTTCAACCACTTCCCATATAAAGACTTATTTTGAAAAATTGTTATATGAAAAACTGTAGGGTGATGTAGGGTACCATATGATGGACCGTGACCCACAAACGTAGTTTTACTTGTTCATTATATATCACTTTTTTATATTTTTTACGACATATTAGGTACGCATGTAATTATATATTTTTATAACAAATAAGTCTTCGGCGGGATGTTTCCGAAAAATCAAATGAATAGCTTATAATAATTGCTTAATTATGAAATTCTTCATAATTTCAATCATGCCCTGGTACAGTCAAGCCTTCTATAACGCGACCAATTCGTGTTACATTGTCTGGGAATCGTGTTAATAGAAACATAGAAATTAAAAAAATCAGATTAACTGATATATTTCGGCATTCTGGCGTAGTCACGTTTTCGTTTCGTGTGTCAATTTTAGTATTTCGAAGGAATAGTGAGTAGAAAAGACGTTAATCTTGCAACTTGTGATATCTTTATGATGTTGCTCGGAGTACCGCTATAAATTATACCACGTTGTATGGAAACACCTACGGCATTTTATACAAATCGTGTTATAAGAACTAACTGAAAGTTATACAAATTAAATCAATTCGTTCTATGCACTTTATTACACTTACGTTTGCACACATATTTAGAGATATTAGGAGAAATTAAAAAAAGCCGCGGCTTCAGATTTTTATGAAAATTCCCTAGAAACTGCACTTGGGAATAATCCATAAATGTTAACATCAGAAATTTCACACCGATTAAGCACAGCCTTAGACAAATTTTTCACTTCACTTTCGTTGCAATGTTCTTCTGCGAACAAGTCCTTACAGAGAAACTATCAAAATTTTTACTCAGAATTATATATAGAAGTCACCTTGAAAACACCGCATTATACGAGGGTTGAGTGTGTAAGTTCAAGTTCGTGTGAATATGCTCAGACTAATTCCATTTACTTTGGAAGTGGAAAAGTTTATTATTGAAAAGTAAAACGTGCAATAAAAAAACTTTCAGCAAAAATATATAAATAAATATTTAGTTTAAATTTGAACCATATTTTTGCACGAACTATACCCGTGGGCGATATTAAAAAATAATCATTTTGAAATTGTAAGAATCCAAAATTTTGTGATTTGTCTGAAACTGAAATCATGGTTTTCTTCCAAAGGAAGAAATTGTAGCAGGTATGCTCGGGGCTCAGGGCTAGTATGTCCCGACTATGTATGTCGACTAGTATGAGATAATCAATTGTTTAAAAAGGTTGGAAATGGGCGCAAATAAAACGTAAATTTCAGTTGTGTGTGGTTTGCACACAAATACACCCGATATCAGTGAACAACTTAAAGCTCATAGAAAAGATTTTGCGAATTTCAAATTAAACAAACATTAATCATATCATAGAATTTGGTTAAAGGCTTGTGCAAAATCGCTACAAAATAGAGATACATTCAAATCGGCATCAATAACTGAGTAAGTGAGAAACGCGACCACAAAGTCAGTGTTCACGGATTTAAATCTCAATGCGGTAGAGTTTACTTTGGTCGCAGCCCTACTTGAGTGCTCAGTCGGTAAAGTCATAACACCTACCGAAGGGGCTCATATTCACGTGCCTCCCTATTTCGTCTTTTCATGCTACTTTCTGATCCTCATCCAGTTACGCGAATAGGCGGCAACGCGCGAATGATTGTAACTATGATCAAGAGCAGCAACAAATTCTGAGCCGGTTCAAGCAGCACGTTCATTTTTCTGTCTTTCCATCTGTCCATTCTTCTGGTCGCAAAAATGAAGCTGCCGTCTTCCAATTTGGTCGAAGTATTGGAAACTCAAAGAATATGCCCACTATACATCGTTACCTGATATCATCTCTGTTTCCCAAGAAAAGAAATGTTTCTTGGTTCATTACTTACTCACCGCCATAGCCACCCAATATTAGAATATATCGAAATTTTATTTTTTTTTCAAAACTTTTATAATTCACAAAAGCAAGCTTGGAAGACTCCAAAAACTATAAGCATTCTTGACTAGCGTTGCATTCGGAATGCATCTATGCGTATCTGTCTCTTCGTTTGCCCGTCTGTCCAGCTCTGTTGTATCTGTATCCATAAAAAGCAACAAATGCATGGCATAAATTTCTAGATTTATTCTAAAGCAATTGAAAAAATCAGCCACGCCCATCCATTATTATAGAGTATGAAAATTTAGTTTTTCCATACATTTCAATTTTTCTTAGAATAACGGTGATGAATATTAACAGATTAAATCGCAGTCACATATAATTTCGGTATTTGTTTAATTTCAAAAATAAAATATTTCTCGGTAAAAAAAAAAAAACAAAAATTAAACAAATTGCCAATAGAAATATTCTTTTCATGCTCAACATTAAAGGATGGGGGTATACTCTTACTCCTACTTTTTTCACAATGTTTGCAATACCCAAAAAAAGACTCCAGAGACTCTATAAAGTATATAAATTCTTGATCGGCATGAAATTCTGAAGCGATCAAGCCATATATGTCCGTCTGTGAGTCTATGTAGTGTGTGCTATTGACGCTCTTCTGATAGCAAAAATTAAAATATCGACTTCCAGTTTAGTAGGAAGATTGGAAGTTTCTGATTTCAAATTGATCAGAGGCCCGCAGCAAAGTGAAACCAAGTGAATATAATTTTCATTTCATTTATTCATTTATTAAGTAACTATGAAGCTATAGGCCTATTACTACGTTACATAGATACATTTCATGTGCAAAAAGAAATGATCACATAAGTCAGTATGCTTGTCAGCTAGATGGCTACTAATGCTTGCTTCGTAAACTCTGGAATCACTAATTCCTACTAGCGAAAAAGAGGACATGAGCTTAGCAGTGCAATCAATTTTCTATTAACTGCATTCAAAGAATCATCGAAGGACTCTATGGTAACACACTCCATTATTTAGCAGCACGAACAGTAAAAGGTCGTTCGGCTGATGAGATAGAAAAACGTGACATTAACATGAAAGGGTTTCTATTCCGGACCTGAAGAAGTCCGGTCGTTCAATTAAGAGGCTTGGCAACCGAGTTTGAATGAAAGGAGGGTTTTTAAGAAAGCATGAAGGAAACACGAGATATGGTCTCTAAGTTTGACGCTATAAACAAAACCTGTTGTACGATTAACAATAGTTTGAACTTGTTTTTCTTTCATCTAAATATTGTGGCGGTAAAGCATAATTCTAGTTTTCCCCTTGTAAGTTGTTTCTTCCATTAAATGTCTTCTTTCCTTCGCTTTATCATTTATAATAACATATGATTTTTGTTTACTATTCTCATGATTATTTTTCGTCCCTTAAGCCGTAACTTTCCATCGTTTATAGATACCGCATAAGTGTTATATAAAATTGCCATTTTTCATGTAAAAATTGTTGTAAATATTCTGAAGATATATCAAGAGAAAGCCTCTGAGCAAAATATTCTCCTTAGCCAAGTAAACCGCGACATCACCTTCATCATCTTCAAGCCTCAGCTTTCTTTAAGCCTCTGCCTTTCCTTCCCATTTAGTGATATCGATAAGCTCTTATCTGCATAAAAAGTCATTCACGGTTTTGTTTAATCATGTCCTTTGTCTTGTCTAGTCCTTGAATCTAGGTGTTTTCCCTTTGTCTTGGAAGAGTTGTTTTATCATTCCTATTCACAAATGTGGAAGTAGACAACTTGTTGAGAACTATAGAGGCATCGCTAAGTTGAGTGTCTTGCCTAAACTATTCGAGGGTATTGTGACTCAGCATCTGGCTTTTGCTACCAAATCGTATATTTCTCCACTCCAACATGGTTTTCGAAAAGGAAGATCTACGGTCACCAATCTGTTAGAGTTTACTTGTCGCGTCTTTAAGTCTTTTTCTAGTGGCTCTCGCACTGATGTCATATACACTGATTTTAGCAAAGCGTTTGATTTGGTTAATCATAAATTACTTATCTTTAAACTTCAAGCGTCTGGCTTCCCTTCCCACTTAATTAAATGGATAAGCTCTTATCTGCATAATAGATCATTCAGGGTTTTATTTAACTTCACCACCTCATATGAATTCCCCGTTACGTCAGGCGTACCTCAGGGTAGCCACTTAGGACCCATTTTATTTAATCTAAACATTAATGATTTGCATTCAGTGATTAAATCCAGCCAGATCTTAATGTACGTTGATGATGTGAAACTGTTTTCTTCCTTTTCCATAGAATCGCAATCACATCAGCTTCAAACTGACCTAAATAAATTGGTGGCATGGTGTTCGTTGAATCACTAGGACACTAAACCTGAATACATGTAAGAAGCTTTCTCTCTTTACTCAGTATATCATTGATTCGCACAAGTTGGAGGACGTCGATTCGTTCGCAGATTTAGGCGTGCTATTTGACTATAGGCTGCGTTTTAACTTACATATTGAGCTCTCGTTAAGCAAAGCTAGGTCAGCGCTTGGTTGTATAAAGAGGTGGTCCAACGAGCTTGACGATCCTTACATTACGAAAAGGCCGTACATGTGTTTGGTTAGACCTATACTCGAGAATGTCTCTGTTGTGTGGTCTCCTTCCCATAGATATTATGTGGATTCAATTGAATCTGTTCAAAAGCAATTCTTGCTGTTTGCCCTTAGGAATTTGGGTTGGGATCCGATTGCCTCTCTTCCTCCCTATGAAAATAGGTTGCTTCTGTTGTCCTTGTCATCTCTTGAGAAACGTAGATTTGTTCTTTGCGTTCCTTCGTAATTAAAGTAATAAATGTTGCTATTAACTCGCCTTCATTACTTGCTGAAATAAGCTGTAATGTCCCTAACCGCTTCTCTAGGCACTTTATCTTGGTTAAGCTTAGTCAATGTAAATATAACTATGAGCTGTTTAACCCGCTCAGAGTTGCAAGAATGTAAAAGATGTTCATCACTTATTCTCATTATCGGACTCTTTAAAGTCCACTAAAGCAACATTGCTTAATACACGTGATTTCGCAACGTCGTACTTAAACTAGCTTTTAACCCGAAAAAGTCATTACGATTCGAAAATTAATTGTTGTTAACTACAATCGGTTGCCAAGCTTATGCATATTTACGATGGCATAGGAGTTCATTTGCAATTTTGTGCTGTACCTGTTGTGGGTGTGGCTCTATGCTAATTGTATACATGCTTTTTTTTCTTTTTTTCTTTTTTCCTTCTTATTTGTTTTATTGTACTTATACTAAGTTTTAATATTAATTAATTTAAGATTTACTTTAAGAGTCAATTGAACTCGACTGTCATTTGTTTTAGTCGAGTTTCATGTATAAGTGGAATAAACAAATAAACAAATAAACAAATCACATTCTTTCTTTTTATATATTTAATTGATTGACGAGTAAGATAATAGGCTTATCTTAAGCGACATTAAATGCAAAATTAATGGAAAAGCCAAAGGAAGACGAAAATGTGGCCCATCACTATGGCGTGATGCAATGTATTAGATGAAAATCATAATATTTTTAAATATTTCCACAATTTATTGTAGATCTCCATTACTACTTTGCAAGTTTAGCTTGGGATTATCGCCCACCAAACGTGAATGGTCTATGACAGTAGCTATTATTCTAATACCTTGGAAAGGTAAGCAAAATGCAAAATTTCCGTTATGTTGACATATTTAACGGTCGTTCTCGTTTGGTGAATATTTTAATAATTTATTTTAAAATATCTAAAGATAACATTTCATGCCTTTACAAAAATCTCTTTTATAATAATTGTTATGAAGACCGTTGCGCAAATTATTATGACAGGAATTGCATATACTCGTATACGGTATAATAAGCGATTAAATTAAATATGTTTGCTTTTATATCATTTCGATAGTTAATGACTATAACTGAAATGCGAATTCAGCCATGCTGGATGTGCATGATGGTGGTCTGGTAGCTATTCCCCTATGGAAAGAAGCCTGAATTTAGCTACAATCTGCGAAAGTTTTCCTATTTAGTTGTTTTAGTTGGTGATCAAGTAGTCAGAGTCGCATTGGGAGATTTGAAGTTTACAGTGATGATGATCTTTATATTTATAAAATACAAGTTAATAAGTCAAAGATCTTTTAAAGTATTTGTAGATAAGGTTACGAAAGGATATGGCGATGGCCGAGTTGCGGTATGTGCGTTATTGCGTTTCTCAAGGTCAAACCAGCTGAAGAGACAATGTGAAGGGGACTTTGCGTCTAATTTCGGGACACAAGGCCGTCTCTGGTTCCTCTACAACATTGCTATTGGTTAGTGAAGTCAATTAAGTTACCTATTACACCCTACATCGCTTGTGGTGCAAAGTATATAGAGTTTGTGGGAACGTATGTAACACACAGAAGGGCTTAAGACAGACCCACCTTTTATTATACCGATCAATTCATGGACAAATGCGCCGTTGAGCGAAATCATTTGATTTACAACGGAATCCAACATGATCGTGTTCACATATAAGCGCGTAACCAACTTCCTATCCCATCTTCATTGATGACAACTTGCGTAATAGACGCGCCCACAGAATGTATTAATTATTTCGATTCTTCGCAGCTTTGCTTCACACCATTTTATAGGTCAGGCTACCTACTCACAAACATGCCCGCAAAGTCCGAGAAGAATGCAAGTCCCAAAAAAATCGAAAATCTTAGAGTGATTTCCTTAAGGACTGAAGAGCTGCTTGCGGAAATCAAATTATACTTTGCTTCAAAGTTCCCACTAATCCTTTTGGCTTTCAAAACGCTTCACCGATATTCCTATAACTAAACAAAGACCGACCGATCTTCATAAAAGTTCACTACAGGCAGTGGATGGGTATGTAAAGACTGCATATATATAGTTTTCCTACTTAGTTCAATCTACTATTAACACCCTGTATAGATGATATTGTATGCACATATGCATACGTATGGTTACTCATGTCTCAATTTATCTTGTTTAATAAATAAATGCATTCAATAAAATATTTTCAAAAGAAAAAAAAAATTGTGATGACAAATAAGACTTCTATTCGTGTATAACGTAAACTGATAAATAAATAAATGAAAAATCGTGACTGTTACCGATGAAAATATATAGATATATATATAGGAAAAAAAATAAACATTAGTTTTACACTTATACCGTATTTTGAATACCTTGTGTTTACCTATCGCTACAAATAACCATTAATCGTCCAAGACAAACGGTCGCCGTACATTTAAAAAGGTGTCTATGGGTAAAATGAAGGAAATGTTATTATGAAAGATTTCAGAAAGCAAAGCAAAAATTTCTATTTACTTCTTAGAGAAAGCAGTGCAATTGAGAAATGAATTACGAAAAATATGTTTTCATCAAGAGTTCAAGTGCATTGTCAAGTTTCGTGCCTTTGTCCAAGACAAGAGATTTTGGTAAAATGCCACACTGGATAGCAATGTGAGTTCTTTATTCTCTGTAAGCACTACTTTTACATCCTACACTAGACGAAGTGTAAGCAACATTTTCTTGAGCTTTGAATAGATGCAGTTGTCATGTCGAAATGTCATTTTCGTGTTTAATTCAAAAGAAAGCCTTGCTGTATCGAGACGGATGATGAAAAATGCCTGCAAACACGACAATTTCGAAAGAAAGAAGAAGAAGCAGGCCAGACGAACTGTTAATAAGTTTGCCAATAAGTTTGTAAAGTCATGACGAAGACATTTAGAGACATCACATGTGCGATATTACAATTTGGTCCAACCTGACGAAGCTTTCAATTACAAACGCTACTCATAAAAACGAATGCAGTTGTTCCTATCATTAAACAAAGAATCGCAGCAATATGCCAAAAAACATGATATAACGGTTTTCAGCTTAAAAACGTTCCCTTACACAGCGCGAAAGTCATGCAAAACTCTAAGATGCGTTATCCTAACCGCTGTATGTGGACCTAAAACAAAATAAAAATTGTCGTGCTAAACACGAAACACGAAGCAATCGTGAAATTTCCCTTAATGTAACTTCAGACTGGAATTATAGGCGTAGAATTGTGTCGTGGGAAACCACTAAACAATACGTAGAGGAGCATCAAAAATAGTACGAAAAGACTTTCACAAATGCATTGTTCGTAAGGTGGGCAGGACGGTTGAAAAACCGGTAGTCACGGGAGCATAGCGTCTGATATATAAGACACGCATACGCAAATGGGTAGGAACGCTGGAAAAGCCGATTAGTCCGTGCAGAAGACATGGCATAAAAACACTTGCCCACGAACATAAACTCATCGAGACACTACGCCTTAGAAATAATAATCAGAGAATGAATTCAAGGTAAACATGCGTTCACGTGTCGTACTTTAAAAGTTGGATCATTTTAACTCGCGAAATTCAATCGTTAGGAGAATACGTTGTGGGTTACTAAATATTTATTTGCATAGTCACGCTACCATTCTCAACTCCTTAGCATTGAAAACCATCTTTGGCTTAAATTTAAATTTACAGCCGCGATAATTTACGAACGATTGAAAGTTTAACGGTAGTATGTGTCACTAGAAATAATCGTTTACTTGTATTGTTCCCAAATATAGACGACTCTGATAGGACTTCAGTGTAAAACCAAAGTCCGTGGTTCGAGAACGAGTGCATTATTGCACGGAGAGAGGAATCAAGACATTCATCCATCCGCAATGCTACTGCTAGGCTGAGCTCCATAGAAGTCAGAGCTGCCTTCGGTAATCGATGCAAGCTTACAGATATAGTGAGTAGTAACACTAATGCAATTAGCTACGTCCTCAGCAGGTCATTCAGGTAGTTGACAAGCTGTCATCGCTTTTGCTGTTCGCTTCACCGAACACTGTTGAAAAAGCTTAGAGGTAAGGCGCTTGAACGCACAAAGCCAATAAAACATAAAGTGGTCTTATCTGAAGAGGGCTTTTAACTCTCAGAAAATGGACAGACGCCGTACACATCGTACCGAGTACGTATGAAACAAACGCAAAAATTCACTTTTCATGATTTTTTTTACACTAACCTTCTCTATAGTAATGAACACTAGACGGTAAACAATGGTAAAAGCTTTGCGCAGTTATTCTAAATCGATAGCGTTGTCAACGTTTTTGTTTTTCTAAAGACTAACAAGAATAGAGAGAAGTTTTTCATCTGCGTGCAAATACATGCACTTGTTTATACACATGTTCTATTCTATTTCTATGAAAGCGAGTACTAATCCCTTGCATCTGTCAAAGGGAAACTCAAGAGATTGAAAGTTTTTTGTGACAAATTGGCTTAAGAAAAACTTGCTATTTACATTTATCAACAACAATTGGCTGTACGCAGCTATGAATGTTTTATAAATTTTTTTTATTTTTATTTTTTTAATATTATTTCAATTTCCCCAAAGGTAATAGCAATCATACGTACATACGTACATACGTACATACGTACATAATATTTTTAATTTTTTTTCTTTTTTGCAAAATTAAATCAATAAAATTTAAATTGATTTCACAATACATACATATATGCAACAACAACAACAAAAACGACGACGAATACTTAAAAAGTACGTACATAGCAAGCAGTTAGTCAGTGAGCCAGTCAAACAGTCAAGCAGTTTCGCAAGCAAACAGCCGGGCAGGCAGGAAGAGACAGAGAATGTATGCAAGCATGCATGCATGCATGCATGCAAACAGACAACATATATGTGTACAAAGACAAAGTACACGAACGTATGAGCGATGATTGTAAAAATACACACATTATTGTACGTCACTCATACCACGTGTTGTATGCCATAAGATACTCTCATGCATGTATCACGTATACGTAAATATCGACGTTGAATATGCACTTAAAAGACGCCAGACCAGTCAGTACTTAATACACAATTTCTGTAGAATTTGAGAATTTTATCAAAAACTTTATACACACAACGTTCACTGGAATACGAAAACACATATATGCATATATATATATATATATCTGAACAAGGTCAATGTTAATGTAAAGGCATTTGTTTGTTTTCCTATAAAACAACAACAAATACAATAATAATATAACAATGATTTAAAAATAACAAAAAGGACAACTGCACAGAGGCATTGGTTTTTAAGAAAAAGTTCATTGTTTTCTCTGCATTAATTTTCTGAAATCTAGAAATAAAATCCGCAATCTTTATAATAACATTTGATGAAGAACAAGTTATTAACTGAAAGCTCTTACTTATACGCGCCACCACCGTTGAAAAGAAAAGGTAAAATCGCAATGTCATCCTGCTTGTAACACCTAAAACCACGCACCGGAGATTCCAAATTCTCCCTGATCAACATGAAATATTTCGAGACGATCTATTTATTTATTTATTTATTTATTTATTTATTTATTTATTTATTCCACTTATACAGAAACTCAACTAAAACAAACATCAGTCGAGTTCAAATGACTCTTAAAGTAAATCTTAAATTAATTATTATTAAAACAAAAAAACTTAGTATAAGTACAAT
>KK499986.1:256806-308931 GCA_000688715.1 Glossina pallidipes
ACGCTCCGGAGCGTTCCGGCTCGACAACACCACTTCCCCTGAGCAATTGGTCATTTATAAAAAAAAAATAAAAAAAGTACATTCATACAAGGCTTGTCTAACATTTCCTTATAGATTGGTTTTTCCAATCCTTCAAAATATGCTCTTCAGTACTGTTCTTTTTCTGATGAGCATTTCTTTGAGATTCGCGAACAGGTAATAGTTAATTCGTGCACTTTTGCCATTGTTGTGGTCAACATATAACGCTATGCAATGTCTAAGTGAAAGACCTTTGTTTACTTCTTCTTTCGGAGCAGTTTTTTTGGAATCATTCAAATGCACTAATGATACTATATAAAATTCACTATTGACCCTTTCAAGATAGTCGATAGTCGACGATATTCACTATTGGTCCTTTCAAGATAGTCGACGAATATTACACCATATGCAGCTCTTAATATGGACGTCATAACCTTACCAGCCGACTTTTGCATTCGACACTGACTGCGAGTTTAACTCTGATGGGTAGTGATGAATTCCTGTTTTACCCGCCGTGCAATATTGCATGAAAGCATCCTTTTCATTTAGCCTAAACAGCGCCAAACAGACCTCTGAAAGTGAGCAAACGCGGTACCCACTTCGAACAGAACTTTCTCATGACGAAACACTCATGCGAAATAGCAACTACATTGCTTTCTAATATCATTAAGGGTAAAAGTCTTCAGTGATCCACCCTCTTATTAAAATGTCAGCTATTCACGCAACTTCCCTTAATGCGCTACCAAAATGATTTTTTGCCCCTTTCTTGCGTTTTCTCGGACAATTGCCGAATTCGGGCGCGTAGAGAGGGTTCAGAATCGCCAAGTTTAAAGTCAGCAAACCGCTCTCTACAATTTGTCTGGGTGGAACAGGATTCGAAGAATACTTATCAAGCCATTGCTTTGCTTGGACGTCGAACACATAAAATTCCAACTTTTCTTTTGGATTGAAAACACTGCACCTGTAAAACCCGAAACTTGTAAACTAATGTAAGGCAATTATGACAAATTTCGTTTGAGGGTTGGTGCAACCGAAAAATAAAATAAGATACGTTAAGAGTATGTCTATGCCACTCTATAAAATTATTGAATTGATAAGTTGAGAACTTTTACCTACTGCACGTATGTTTTTGTGCTAAAATGTTAAACGTAAAAAAATTTGTAAAAGCAGAAGATTTATTCAAAGCTTTAGTTTTCAAATTTCCTATGCATTACAAGTTACAGCTTTTTACAATTTCCATTACTTTTAGTCATAAGTGGACCACAGCGAATCTTCAATTAAATTTTTCATCATCATTCCGTCTTAATTGTGGTCGTTTCAACAATGACCAAAGAATGGACACCCGGACGGACAAATTGACATGTAGAGACACAGGGTTAAATCGATTCAGAATCTTAGTATCGGTCAAAACTGTGAGATCTAATGAGTTTCTAAAGCCGACTTGTGGATAATACAGCGGATGTTCTGGAGAAATCAGATTTAACAACAACAGCCTTGATGGTGGTAGATATAAAAATTGATTTCTATTGAAATGAGGTGAATGAACGAATTTTGTTGGATACTAGCTGATGGAATTTACAGAATTTTACACAAATTCCATTAAATCTCACTCGTTTCACAGCTCGTTCACTGCCCAAAACTTTTAGCTAATAAAGTTCCATTACCATCCTTCAATATACTAAAAGATGTTGTTATGATTAGTTGCCAAAGTTTTGCAAGTTTGCATCGAGTTAATCCTATACTCTTCTTCTGGCCCTCTCTTCGCCAAAACGGTTATAATATTTTTGCTTGTATTTACTTGTCGTCGTCGTTGTCACTTTCAATCAAATTTCGTATTCTGAAGCATAAATGGACAACAAAAACTTTCCAATGTCAACTTTGCGCTAAAACATGATGGTTTACTTGCGGAAACCACAAAATCAAATGCAAAAGAAAACGAAGCATTAAAAAATGGAGTAAACTGAAAATAAATTCTGAAAATATTAATTTAATGAAATGACTCTTATCCCTATTCGAAGCAATCTTTTGCGCTGCAACTTAATAAAATTGTTTAATAAATAAGTTAAGAGAAAAAGTTATTTTTATACGCTTACCTTAGCTTATTTTCTACAACATTGGATAAAAAAAATAGTACAATGATATTTCATCCACTTTCTATACACTTTTCACTTGTATTTCCTTCAGTTTTTAAAAATTTCCCTTTATGCTGACCAAGAATAGAGCACAAATATACCATAGTTTTTGTAGTCTCCATATTTATGCTTGAACCTTGCAATACCAAAAAACCGCAAAGAAGGATAACAAAACAGAAACATATGCTTTAATGATCTATCAGCGATTGTCCTCAAAATGAAGGGCTTAATTTGATGCTTGTCGCTTGTGCGGAAGTATGTAACACACAGCAGGACTTAAGAGAGATCCACCTTTTGTTACACCCAGAAAATGCTTCTGAATGTATCTAAAAACCTATCTGTCCGTCTGTCTGTCTATCCATGAAAATTTCTATTGAAGTTATAGGTCGTAAGTTTTGCGATATTTTGACGAAATTTGGTGCACTGACTGACATGTTTTTTCGCCCATGGACGAGCGCTAGTGAAAATGTTTCGGATCAATTTTTCGATCACTGCTCATTTGAAATGTCGTTATATGGAAACAACTAGCAATTTTCAAAATTTCTCGACAAAGCTCACGGTGTCATAGTATTTGAACAATCCTAAGTTAATATGAAAAATTTGTTTCTTTTTGGCAATTTTTTCAACCCTCTCTCATATCATCGTTCTTAAGAAAACTGAATACCTATATAGTAAAAACAAATAATTTTTAACAATTCGTAGTGAAAATTGGTTTATAATAGTGAACGGACATAGAAATGAACGTTGGCGAATTTGTACTACGAAGGTTTATTTTTTGGATATCATCGCATATAAAGATTCTTCTACGACGTGGGCTTTCATGAAAGATGCGCCTTTGCATGAAACTAATATGCAACTCTTGCTGTATTATTATCAATAATTGCATTAGGCACAATCGTGTAGGGTATCTAATTGTCGCCTTTGCACGACTTTGTTCTATTTAGTCTTAATTTATATTGTTATAACATCAGGGCACTTAATCCAGCTGGAGCTCGATTAAAGCCGTGCATTACGCATATTTGAAGTAAAGGAACTTCGCTTGCAATGTACTCTCGTTCTCACAGATCTCGTTCTACACAGATTTGCAATCTCTTATTATTATTTTACTATATAGATTTCCGTACGCACTTCCCTGTAACGTAGGTATTGTTTATTTTTTGAATATTTGGTTAAAGAAAAATGGAATTGTGACGACTGACTACAGCTACCCCCACTATTTACTCATATTGCTTATATCTATTCGAATAAGATTATAATTTGAGAAAATAAATAAAAGTATTTTGTGAGTAAAGTCGTTATACTTTTTAGTACCTAAACTGGAATAAAAGATTAATTAAAAAGCTCTATTATTAGCTTATAACTTATATCTAAAACTACGTTGCATACTTGAAAACAAATTGAAATTGCAAATCAACTGCGACAATAAAAATAAAACGTAGAATTTCAATATTTTTCTAAAGTCAAAGCGTATTAAAACCGCTGACCGCTGACTTCTCTTTGATTTGCTTCAAAATAACAAAGCAGTCAAATGAATAAATTTTTTTTTTTTTTTTGTATGATAGGCATCCAAGGCTAGCCCCCAAACCAAATATAATTCTCTTACATGTTTTGTTTAATTTCATTATAAATAAACACAAATTTTAACAAAAAAAAGAGAAAAAAGAGAAATTAATTTCACATTCACTATGTCCATCTTAATCTGTGCTTAAGCTCTAAGCATGCCCATAATGCCCATTTTCATTTTTTTAAATGCATTTTAATTAAAATTGACCTTTTATTACTCTTGATGTACTGCATTAGCACAGTCATTGCATGCGAGAACCCTAACGCCTAACCTTAGCCATAACAACACATTTTAAGTTTTTAAGTTACATCTGATGTTGATGATGCTGATGATGTTGCCTTTTGCATGGAAGGCATTAACCTTAACGGTAAGTTCTAACAAAAGTTTACCCTAACATGCTACGATTCAATTTACCGAGATGATGGGAATTAATTTTATTTAAATACAAATTCTTTTCTGTTTTGTAACCTGCACGACTACTGTCCGGCTAAAAGGTAATGGTTTGTATGCGTTAACATAAATCGTTAATAATGTTAAATGGCTAATAATCACCTTAAGCTTTTATTCAATTAGGATACAAAGAAAAAAGTAATAATAACGAGTAGAAAAATTATATTCGGTAAAAGTAATAATAACGAGTAGAAAAATTATATTCGGTTGTGACCGAATTCTTAAGCCCCTATTTTTGTAGAACAATTTTGTGGAAAGTGATACCGTTCATCCTTTACAGTTTATGAGCAACGAGCAAGAAAGAGGCAAGTCAATCATATTCACTGTTTTGTTATTGTAGACATGATCTTTGAAAAGTTTGCATCATTTTTAAATTCTTTTGCAAGTTAAGTAAGCGATGTCTTCATTTTTGCCGAAGGGCAAAAGCAACAGATGGATAGACGGACATGCTTAGGTGCATTTCAAATTAAAAATTGGCCAAGAATTTATATACTCGGTGGGGTTTTTGAAATTTGTTTCTGCGCCTACAACTTTAAGTAGGCGTGGTCAATTTTTACAAATTTGTAAATTTGCAATGCAGGTACTGCAGCATCGCATATGGAATATGTGTTTAAATTCTTACAGATTTATCTCTTCACGAAGAGTGATTTAGTAATGGACAAAAATGAGATTTTCCACTCGTTTTGTAAAACAGTGATGTTCTCACTTTCCGCTCTATTGCGGACGTGTTCTTCGATCGGTTTGGACTATTTTCAAATACCAATCCCCATGCAACAACTTCTAAGGCTTCTGCCAAACTTTTAGTCGAGAGCTTTATGCTTGTGCTAAGGATGATGTGTTTAAATCGATTCAGAATTTGATTCTGATCAAGAATATGTATACTTTGTGTCGTCTCTGACGCTTCCTTCTGGCTATGGGAAACGTTTTGACTAAATGAATATAACCCTCACCCTACGGTGGTGTATATCAAAATGAAATTATTATTAATTAATTAAAAAAAAAAATTGATTGAATAATTCTTGGTCTTTTTTTTTTTATATAACACGTATTGTGGCATTTTTGCTCTTTATTTTTTCGACTAAAATAATGCTTACTTCGGTATTTGTGAACAGATGAAGAGGAGCATACGATCTGGTAACAGTTAACCTATTTAGGTTACTAAAACGATACGAAACTTTTCTTTTTTTTATCATTTAAAGATTTAAAAGAGTTTTGAATTAGAATTCGTTTTAAGGTCAACAACGGGAGCAAAATACAACTTTATATTTCTTTCCAGAGCGGTAAAGTAAAATTTAACGTTTGGACGAAAATTGAGTCTCTTATTGAATCTTCTTTCTTCTTCGACTAGGTCTTCATGTTCGATATTGTCCATAGTGATCGTTAGAATAGGTAGACGAGGGAAGAAAAGGCGAGTAAGTTCGTAATGTTAGGTGTAAGAAAATTGTAAATAAACTGTTGCAGAAGCGGTTAATACGATTAAAGGACGTACATGTGTGTGGGCAGTGTGAGGAAACTCAGGGATAAAAGGATTAAAAAACTGAGAAAGCCTAGTATTCCCATTAAAGCACTTGACTGTGGAGGATATTTGCTTTATCTTAACAGGGAAGATTCATAAGCGCACACCACATTATGCCGATGCTGAAGACCGTTAAAAATATTGCATTTACGTACGTGACCATATTAAATTCACTGTCCCACCCACAATAAAGAATCACCAGGCAAGATTTGCAAGTTCCAGTTTCAGCCTCTGGTCCAAAAGTGTTTCTTTTTTTTTTTGACGGACGACGAAACACATGTTAAACTGGTGCGTGAGTAACATTTTACGAGGCAAAAAGACGCCTCTAGTTTTTGAACTCTATCCACCAATATTACGATGCGGCAAAATGAATATGCCAAAGATTTTACAGCAAAAAAGTATGAAAATGATGTCCAAATAATATTGAAATAAAAATAGGTCGGAAAATGGCGAATGCTTTTTATAATGTGTACAACAAAGTGTGGTGAAAGGCTTATTAAAAATTACCTGAAAGAGCAAGCATGCGGATACCGTTGTATTGTACGCACATTATGTATTTTTTAGGTTTGGTAAGACTTTTCTGAATTTTTTTACAAAATAAGCTTCAGTATACTACTGGGAACGATTTCATTAATTTGTAGACTCAGAAAACTTTTTAATGCCGCCAAAGTACGCCCAAAGTTGCCAAGTTCTTCAATATATGTTGACGGAATAATAATATTGCTGTGTATTTGTCGAAAGGTAATAATATTTTTATAGGATTTTATTATATCGTTATCGAGTTATCGAGAAAATCTTTGCTAAAAAAGAAGTTTTGCATTCACAAATGTATTCACAAAGAGTTCCTTTAGAAAGAACTTGCAAAATGTTGCATATGGGCGTGAAAATGTATCATTGATAAACTGTTAGGATCGACCCACTACGATCTGTATTAGCATTCACTTATAGAGAACTGTTTAAGGTGAGCAATAAGTTTCCGCAAAACACACTAAAAGCTTGTATATGATATCTACGGTAAATAACTTTAATTAAATAGAAGTAAAACAAAATTAACTTTTCGTTGACTGCTTTTGTGCTACTGCATAGCCATCCCTTTGATCTGTCAAGGTGTAAGTTCATCTTTTCACACAAAAATTTATTTACAAAAAGTTTACTGAACGAATATTTCAAGGAAATGAACGCAATAACCTTTCTTTTTACATTTTCCATCAAATTCGAAAAAATCTATATGCTGTCAAGATTTAATGGAGCTTTGTAAGGTTCTTAACAGGGCCATATTTATATGAGCCATAAGTATTTATAAATAACATGAAATGAACCGCTACGAGTTCACGGGAAATGTGCTTACGTACGCCAGCGTCTTTGGGCGTCAGTCATGTATACATGCTTATGTAATTAAAGTTCAATGTTTCCGCTATTTTTCGTCCCACGTTTTTACTCGATTCATACATTGTTAGTTTTGCCATAAGCAACGTCATTTTTACCGACAATACAATAAGTCATTTATGGCCTGCCTATTAAGGCAGATATATAGTTCACGTTTTTTATTATTATTGTTCGCAAAATCTTTTTAAAAATTCATCAAAAATTAATTTCTATTATTAATCATTTGTTATTGTTCATATTCGGTCTATATACAATTTTTCAAAGTTTTTTTTTTTTTTCTCTCTCTCTTTTTCTTTTTTTCCCATTATAAACATAATTTACGTCACCACTTGAACACATCATTGTTTCATAGACAAACATCATGCACGCAAACAATTGTTTTACCTTCACGTGTGAGTTGGAATTGACGAACTCTCAACTGACAATTATCTCATAAAAAACAAAACGTGTACGTCGACATACGTAGATATGAGGGTGAAATTTATATTTAGAAACCAATTGCAATTGAAATTTCTGGCAAAAACTAAAAATCAATCAATCGTGAAAAGAAATCGACTCGATTTACGCCAATCTCAATAAAATCGAAACCATGGAGTGTTTAACGAATATATACTATTATTGGTGGTGGGTGATAGAGGGGTTGTCAACGGAAGGTACAAGAATAACGTTTGACAAATGTGGTGCTATTAACCTTTAGAGCGCACATCGCAAATAAAGACAAACATTTCAAGCGAATTTATTTTTTTCTTTTTTCCGTTTCTTTAAGTTTAGCAATTAAAAGAAATTTATTAAATTAATTAGGGACGGATGTAAAAATACACTCATCAATAAAGTTGTACTTGATATAAATATTTCTTTATGTATACCTGTTTAAAGCATTTGGCGTTGACAGAAAAAACGATGTCCGAATGATGACAAAAGATTATTTTTGTTATTCGAGAATTGAATCAAAGGCTCTCGGAGTGCTCTTCTGAACTGACAAAGACTAGAATCTAATAAAACTCTCTTGTGCAAAACTACCTTTCCGTTTTATCAAAACTGAAGTCTTAAACTATTTATGTGTTGAAGCCAAAGAAGGTTGAGAAAAATCTAAAATTGCGTGTAAGTTCGGTATTTCGATAATGTTTTCAAAACTTTCTCAGAATTTCTCCAATAATTTAGCATTCCTCAGCAAGTGTGAAAATGCGCATGCAACAATTGAAAAGTCACCTTCACAATCCATGTTTGGCCGTCAAAGTGGATCGTGAATAGTTCGATTCGCACAAAGAAATTTCTTAGATGTAAAAACGTATACAGAATCGAAATTTAAAATGAAGAAGGAGAGACTTGCGGTCAGAAATTATTTCCCAACAAAAAATGGGAAAATGGCTCTGTCATGAAAGTACTAGAAAAACTACACTATTTGATTAAATTAGACGATAAGCGCATATGAAAATTTCATGTAAATCAAACTCGCGAACTTGACCAGAATATCGAAGCACATGATTTACAACATTTTACGCGTTTTGATTGCGGAAGCGTGGACCGGGAGTCAAACGTAGCTAATCAGAGACGATTCTAGATCTACCACAACCAAGTGTCCACCTAAAAAGTTTAATTACTCTATTTTTAAGTAAATCATGTACACCCAACTTTTCTTTTACACCGTGGATACATTCCTTAGAAATCCGCGTAAAAACATCGTCTAAACAGATACATGCAACATATGGTAAACATAAGGATATGTTTCATAATTTTTATTTTCCCTAACCCCATAACTTTTATTTTCCCAAAACCCCAAAACCATACATTTTTTTTACAAAATATAAATTAAAATTAGTGTTTACAGTGAAAATTTAGTCCGTCAGTACATACAACGTAAGCAACTTGAAGTCGATATTAGGAATGAAAATGAATTTCTCAACTATTCATTGCAAGCGCGTACGAACTGAATCAGAAATGTTATCATGAGTAGACATATCGGATATGTCTAGCACAACTGTCGAATTTGGTTTAAATGAACAATTTCCTCTGCTATTACCGTCCTCTGTTAGATTTGTCGTTGTTACAAAATCCGTTGGTAGCACTTTTTTTTTGGTTTCCCAAGTTGCTTATATAATTCTTAATATCCAACTTGCGATAAGACATTGTTGAAGTTAAAATTAAAAATTCATTTTTTTTTTTTTTGGATTGATGCTAGAACAAAAAATTTGTGTAAAAAAAGTGAATTTGCGAGCAAATTAAAAAAATTTGCTTTGGGTCTCATTTTAGAACAGAAAATTCGTGCAAAAAGATATTTTGGTGAACCGTGTTATTTCAAAATCGTGTAAAAAAGGAGCTTGGTATATATATTTACTGTGATTTTTGATCAGGACAAATATTAAAATTAAATTACGCGGGTGCAGCGAATATCCGAAGTATTTTTTTCTAAATTGTTGGCACTGTAACCGGAATCTCTGTCAAATTTCATCAAACATCTTTAATGCTTCTGCTGTGCTTGACTTTATAAAGTATTCTCTACGATTTTTACAATTTTTTTTGACGAAATGATTTCTGACTATCAATTGATCATGAAACGCATGCGGACGGGAAACAACCGATCGATCGAGCGCATATTGTGCAAAAAGTGAGTCAAGATCGAAAAGACCCGTCAAGGTTGTGTTAACAGTTCTCTTCGCTTGTCATGGTTGCGCACTATGAATTCCTTTCGTCACGCCAAATTGTTAGCAAGGAATTTTATTTGAGTTTGATATAAAATAATAAATAATTGATTTAGATAAGAAGAAATAAAATTTACTCTTGAGTTTTGGACACAGTAACGTTTATGTCTCGCAAGTCATAAAATAAGTGTATTGAGCTGTTGCATCTGGCAATGCTTCACAATTGAGTGAATTGCTGGCTATCCTAGTGTATTAAAGAATAAGTATTCGGTTACACATTATCAAAGAAGTAAATACAAGTTAGTCTTAATAAAGTGTCTGAAAAATCCAGTTCAAAATTCAAGCATATTCTTATAATTGAGCCTAACTCATGTCTAAAAAATATCGCTGATATTTTGCTAAACAGAGAAAACTAGCATTCGATTTATTTTCTGGTTGAAAAGACAACGCTTACAAAGATTGCAATCTCTGTATTATTAGAAAAATTAGAAAAGATTACAATTTCATATACGAAAATTAGGAAATTGGAACATATATCCGGTGCACAAAACGATTTTTTGACAAAATCCAAATTTAATTAAAAAATGCTTATCACAACGCGACCACCACTAGGTAAAGTCCTTTGCCTCTTGCCGGGCAGCTTACGGATGCCCTCTTGGCAGAAACTTTGTGATTTCGAGGCGAAATAGTCATCGATCCATTTCCACACATCTTCAACTTTTGTAAGCTGCTCATCTGCTAAATATGACTGAACCCATCTGAATCAATGCTAAGCAAATGGAAACAACTCTGGAGAATAATTTTGCAATCAGTAGAAGTTTTCAGCCTAAGTTAATAATCACTTCCCGGGTTTCTTTTCCTAGAGACGGACTATGAATGCTATCAAATCAATGAAATTGTTGATTCTTATGGCACAAATTAGATTATATCGACATGGGCGATATAATGATTCTATAAAATGGTGCAACGTGCCGTGAGCTTCGTGACGCAATCAATTCACGCATGAGCAGCCTAGTAGGGAAGAAACGCGACTACCGAGTCAGAGTTTGCGGGTTCAAATCTCAATGTGGCACAGGTTACTTTGCTCGGAGTTACAGTGGGTGCTTACACGGTAAAGGCACAACATTTGCCGAGTGAACACATAACCATTAACCTATCTGCCTATCTCTTTCTTCTTTCTGACTGTCACCCTATTACACGAGTAGAGGAACTTTCCTGAATGATTGATCGCATAATAAAAAAAAATTTATTGACGGAAAAATTCAATGATCTACGCGATCTCCAAAAAATGCCGCAATGATCATGCGATATAACCCCAATGGACTTTTTTCTTTTTTGGCATTGAAATAAGTCATTTATCTGCTCCAACAAGCCGCTAAGATTCAACGATCTTATTTTCCAATATTAATCATGTTATTAATGAGATGAGAGCAGATTCAATGAAATAAATAAATAAATAATTAAAAAAAACAATTTCGATATCTTATGCGTATATAAAAGCAAAATGCCAAAAATCATCAAAATGATTTTTTTTTTTAGATTTATTACACTTGCGGTCTCCGTGTATATATATTAGGCTTTTATAAAAACGCATAGGCAATTCTCAGATGGACTGACACGGCGACTGAAAAACTTATGCTGAATGTGTAAAGTTTATAATCAGGCAATTGACACGCCTACTGTTAATAAAATAGCTTGCAAATTTTTTATATTATTTTGAGATATGCATATAAAGCACATCGAGTGGTTGTGATGGAACTAAAATAGGTGTACTACCTGTATTAAATGGGCATTTTCAGGGCTCCAATAAATTGCTTAAAGTATGGATTAAATGAATTAAAATACCGTTGCAAAGTATGCATTCAGCTTAAGATAGAGATTTTTTTTGCTTTTTTCATTAAACAAAGCAGTTCTAGGAACTTTCCCATTAAAGACAGGAACGTTAAATGAAGAAAATGAGAATTAAGCGCACAAATTTGGTATAAAATATTTCCCCATTTTGTTTACTTATAGACTTAAAATATTACTTGAATATTGTTTTTAAGGATATATTAGCAACAAGTTGCGAAATCTTCGATTTAAAATATCTTTGAACAAGTTTGAAAAATATTTTATATATAAAAGTTTTTCCCATAAGCATTTGTGATTGATATTATATTAAACTGCTTGTAAAGCAAAGCAAAGGGGAAAAAACGAATTTATTTGCTGACGCACGTGGAAACATTATAGTTGATTATGATGTTCTGTATATTTGTACATGTATATACGTATATAAACTACAAATTCTCTTTATCTTTCCATACTTCAGAGCACAAGTTATATGTATCGAAAAGCATTGCTACATATGGCTTGGTTACTAAGAAAAAAAAATCATATGACAAAAATTGATGACGATAAAATTAAGGCATTAATCGAGTCAAGTTTACGACGCTAGTGACAGTGAAACGGAAGGCTAGAATAGCATCATTTAAGTTAAGTTAAAGAAGGCGGTTATACGTAATGCAAACTTAAGACATTAAAAAAAAAAATTAAGAATGTCTCTGAAGGGCGACAATGTTGTTGTTGCACATGAGGCGAACAACATGTTTTGCAAATGAACACAAAAGTCATAATAAGTAATGGATCACTTATAGCAATGTGATGCATAAATTATACCGATTTCTTTCTAATGAAAAGAAAAGGAATCAATGGAATTAGAGCAAAAAACTAATGGCGAGTATTAAGCTTTTAAAGGAAATCATGATACGGAACCACTCATTTCTTCCAGACACATCAGAAATAATCTAATATTTGAGATAACGGACCATTACCTTAAAGCAAAAAAATAAATGTCAATGCGAAAGAAAAGTTTGCATTCTTTTTGATCATTTGACATAAGTGAAAACAGACGACATTTGCTAGTTTGGCCAGAATGTTTGGAGTCTTAAATTTCCATAGCCGTTTTACTATTTTTTTAAGAATTGTTACAAAAAGTTCCTAAAAGCAAAATTTGAATTTCTTTAGCTGGTTTGAATAGATTCAATATATATACACAAATATATTTTACATCTTTTAATTCGGATGGACCAACTATATCCAACTATTGACCTGTTAGAGCGTTTACAGGGCTCTGTTAAGGGCGGTAGTAGGCGTCTTTGTTAGTTAAATCCGAACTTCTTTTCATACTCTTAAAATTATACATATTCTAGATCGGTATCGGTAAATTTTGCATTGAATTAGGCATCTCTTTGCGTCTATGCCTCTAAATGTTTGTGGTAAACGTACGCCCGGCCTGACAAACTAATTTTGGTTACAAATTCGACAAAAGCTCTTGCACGCAGGTTGGTACTGAAACTGGACAGATCTGTCGCAAGATACACTTACCCAGAGCAACTCTATTTTTTGGTTTTTTTCGCACTACTCATTAACTAGAAAGATAAAAATTTCCACATATATTCTGTGAATTATGCTTACAAAAATAAAAACGAATTGGCCACGCCCACTCACAGTTGCAAAAAAACGAATTTTTTCGAAGTTCTTCTTAAGATAAAGACAATCTGTCGCAGCCAAGTATAATATTTTAACGTAAACAGCGATTTTCATGATTTTACGTTATTTATTCAACTCCTTTTTGAAATTAAGTTCGTACCGCTAAATTGTGAGTTCTAGGATAATATAGGTTTTATTTACAATTCTTAGGAAATCTGTTGACAAGTTATTTACAGGCATTCATGTTTAGAACGCTTTAATTCTCGTTCTTGTCTTGTCCGTTCGCATATTGCAATTCGAATTTCTTGACTCGACTCTCTTGACTAACTTTCGTTTCCACAAATATTCTGCTTACAATCATTAATCCGTCAGTCCGTTAATTCATTTCTCCGCCAAACTTTCTGCAAATTATCCAGCTGCTTGACGCCGATAACGCACCATGAATGTGTACTTGGTTGTACTGTCTTTAGAATCGGGTTTCTTGGAAACTGGATTAATTTTCATGAAAACTCAAATCGTCAAATAGGAATTTTCGTAATAATATTTTTACTTGTTTTTATGTAACGACATTTTCAAAATATGGGATTAAAAGAGAAATAGTTGTCAAAGGAATACGATTCAATCCATTTTTATACAGGGTTCTTTGGAAAACCAAAATGAAATTTTATCAAACTACTACAAAAATGTCGATTTGCTCGTCGACGGACATTACACAATCGAACGGAGAGACATGTTTAAATCGATTCAGAATCATTTAAAGACGCGATGCAGCTTAAGTCGCTCTTAGCATTGCTTGCATTCACCTAAACGTAACAGATAATTATTTTATAAAAAAATACAACTGGTCACCTTAGTTATTAAGTTATTAAAGTAAGTCTTTACTTGGGGGCATTTTCGTGGAATTCTAATAAAGAATGCAGCAAAAACGATATAAAATTTATACAGAATTGCCATATCCAATATGGCTACATTTCCGTGAAATATACGATTTGTTTAATTTCAAAATGGAAATGAATAAAAGCGCTCCTGAAGAAATCCCGTTTGGGTTAGTAATAAAAAAATAAAAAAAAAGTTAAATTCATTATTTAGGACAACGTTGTAAGCATTTCGTGTTTTCTTTTCCATTTAAATATTTTCTTAATGAGAAAAACTCTTTTCTAAATTCTTTCTACTTTTCTTTATAATTAAATATATAAATTATTTCGTACCTTCAATAAATTTCCTCTTTTTCTCTGCTCTTTCATTTTGGTAAGAACACATGTGTGTTCTTTACTATTGATGTGATTAGCTTTATCCAAATCAAAAACTTGATATGGTTTAAAAATTCTGAACGAATTATATGGAATTTAAACGGGTCCAAAATAAAAAAAATTAACAACTATAATTACTAATGACAATATTATCAGATAATAATAATTAGAATTATAATTAAGATTGATGTGTCAGTAAAACTATACACTTTTGACACAATTGTACATTACAGAAGACCTTTGTAGCCCCTTTGAATCCACTCGGACTAAAAAATATTTTAATATTGGGTGTTAACGAGTTCCACAACTTTACAGCATTAACAAAGAATAGTCTTGATGATGTTAAGTGCTTATGATTCGGCAGAATCCATTATCCATTCAGATGTCGCGGGGCGGACGAGTCTTTGAAAAAAAAAAAACTAAAAGATCTGAGTGCAAAGTCTTATGGGAAAACCGTGATAATCTATCATATCATCGTTTATTAAAAGCATATATGGCACATTTAATTACGATAACCTGCATTTTATTATTATACGGACGGTTTGTGTACCG
This sequence comes from Glossina pallidipes, assembly GCA_000688715.1. Classification (NCBI taxonomy): domain Eukaryota; kingdom Metazoa; phylum Arthropoda; class Insecta; order Diptera; family Glossinidae; genus Glossina; species Glossina pallidipes. The sequence continues at coordinate 271,782 of KK499986.1, forward strand.
AGATGTCGTACGATACGATGCACAAAAACATTTGTGATATCGTCGGTTTGTGCATAACAAAATAATGCAAATAAGAGGAAGAACAATAACTAAATAAACTAACCTTAATCTTTGCGTTTATTCCTTTGATTGTAATGATAATAAAATTTGGAAAAGAAACTTTGGTTAAACAACAATACAGAAAAAGGTTTAATATAAATTGAATTAAATATATTATTGTTTATGTAACTTTTCTAATTCCTTTTTCCTTAACATGTTCGCAAGCAGTAAAATATCAACGAGGAGCGTCGAATCGCATTTTAAAATTAGTTGTGAGATCTGAAATTTGATTCAAGGTTAGCTAGAAAGTCATATTTGTATCGGTATAGGCAAAGAACACTATAGCATTCACGACACTCTAGATCAAGTTTTTCAACTGGAATGACGTCAATGCTATAGTATTCACAGAAGACAAAACATAAGAAAAAGGGACAATGAGAACATCTGCTCTCTTTTTGGGTTGCAGAAATTTACGAATTTAAAGGCGCTTTAAGTATATCTGCAAATACACTGAGAAAAAATAAAATAGTATGGAAAACACTAAAGATTCTATTATTCAATTCTTCGTCAAGTATAATAACTAAAAAGCCCTAGCGTTATATAAAATTAAATGAAAAATAATTGGCTTTAGATTTTGAATGTTATAGCGTTCTAATGCTAAGCCATTCACGCCCGCGGATGTGTTAATGGCTACCTTGACACTGTACTGTATTGTTACGGTAATTTTCATATTAAATTTGTGTGTACACTGTCCAAACAAGCCCTAAATGTTGCATTTCCCCAATTGCTTTTTATATAGTTCTTAGTAATCCAATATTTTTACGTTTGGTTGTTCACCTAAATGTTTTCATTAATTGCATATTTCTATCCCAAAAATCGAATCGAACAAAATCGAAATTTTAATTATTTTTGTAGTCATTTTGAAATTTCTCAGATTAATCAATCTTCCTATGCCCACGCATTCTATCAAATATGGATCTTTATAACTATACTTTACTTTATGGTCCTCTTGAACATGAAGCTCCGTAGCTCTTTTACTTACGCGCTAAAATCATCAATCCTCGATAACGAGAACCATCAACCCAAGTCAAAAATTACTAGTACCGGAAATCGACCGCTGGCATTTAATCAATCTTAATTTAGCAAAAGTTAGACCATAAGATGAAGAGAGATATAGTTTTCCCAAAATCTTATGAATACGCATTAGCGTGTAATTAACATAATCATTACTCGCTCAAACGCGATTTGAATTTGAAACCGATCCGAACCGTAAATGCGCTAACAAGCTCAATTTTTGCGCCTACCGTTTGTTAAACGTGGCTAGTAAGTGACATAACAATGGCTTGACGTTGACTTGAACTCTTCACAATGGATATAGGAGTCTAAATCTTCGTTGGTTCGATGGATCAGCTCTTCCACGAGTTCAAGTGGAGGCGAGAGAAAATCAATTCCGTATAGAAACACTTTTGCACTGCAAATTCTATATACCACTAATAAATATAATGATTATAGAAGAAATGCGTCATATGTCCACTCGACGTTAAATTAAATATTAAATTTTATTCATTTAACATCACCGATAGAGTTGCGTATATGCGTTTACTGATGAAGATCGAGAACATTTTGATAAGTTGTTGATTGTTAACGCACATGCAAACGTACGTACATAGCTTTAGCTTATACACAAACACATTTGTGTCTGCACTTGACAGTTTACATTAAAAGGGTGGTTTGAATAGGGCTCTAAAATAACTCTGGCTATGCTTTAAAAATCTTACATGGAAGCGAACAAGTAAGAAAATTATATTCGGTCATGACCGAATCTTTTATACCCACCACCGTTATCCTAAAAAAGGCAAAGTAAAGGAACTAAATTTTCATACTCTATAATATGAAGTGGGCGCAGCTGATTTTTTCTGTTTTCAAAATAAAGGTTTTTGTCGTTTAGGCGTGTGGGTGTTGGGGACGTGAAAAGTTTAGGTCCCTTCCAAATTCTTTTGCAAATTTGTAAGCGATATCTCCATTTTCGCTAACGGGATGATGCTTATCACAAATATTATACAGTTGCGCAAAGTGACACATGGGCAGACGAACATACGGGTATGTTTAGGTGCATTTCAAATTAGAAATTGACCAAGAATTTATATACTCTGTGGGGTTTTTGAAACTTGATTCTGCGCTTACAACTTTAAGTAGGCGTGGTCAATTTTTACCATTTTTGTACAAGTACTACAGCACCATCCATAGAATATATGTTTAAATTCTTATAGATTTATCTCTTTATGGGGTGTGGACATGAAAATGATTTTCTACTCCTTTTGTAAAACGGCGATGTTCTCACTTCACGCAGTATTGCATGCACGTCCTTCGATCGATTTGACCCATTTTCATTGTCAACCTGCGTGCAACAACTTCTAAGGCTTTTTGTTTGTGCTTTTTGTCGATAGCGTTATTTTTGTGCCCAAGATTACGCAGTCGGACAGACGGACGTATTTAAATCGATTCAGAATTTGATGCTGACCAAAAATATATATATTTTATGTGGTCTCTGAGGCTTCCTTCTGGCCATGGCAAACGTTTTGACAAAATGAGTATACCCCTTGCCCTTCGGTGACGGATATAAAAAAAAAGAAAAAAAACGAGAAAGGCAAGACACTTTAAAGGTCTCAAACCTGGGAGAAAACTATTCCATTTTCTTTCACAGCAAGCAGTTTAATATTATGTTTCCGTCTTTATGCACACAGGCAATGATGTGACATACAGCAAAATTCTCTTTACCTCATCAATTATTTGAATTTTTTTTTCCGTTTTTTTTTTTTTTTGTAATTTTTCAATTTATGGCAGTACAATTCATAGAAAGGAAATATTTAATTGCCAACCACCTCCGGTTCAGATTGCATTAACATACCAACCGTAGAATTTTCCAAATTGAACAAACAATGAAATTTCAATTAAAATGATCACGATTTTGGAATTTCGCAAGTTACAAAAGTACATAAATATTTTTTTGCAATGCTTCTTCCACCTTTTAATTTAAAGTGAAATAAAAATAATAATAATAAATAATTTTTCTCTACTTTAGATTAAATCGATAATGAATTTGTTGAAAGATTGCAAGAAATAGAAAGAATTTTCACGATTTCAAAAATTTTCACCAAAAAAAGGCGGAAAATGAAGAATAATAATTAATTGTTACAAAAATGTTGAATTCCAAGTTTTGGTTTTTTACGTAATATTGCATTGTAGAATGGAAAATCCCATATTGGAATATTCGTCACTAAAGAGGATCCATTTTATTGACATATTTATTGTACGTCATATCATGCATATCGTATTGATGATTAATCAAATGTTTTGATAGCATTTTGCAGGACTTTATTAGTACCTGTCTTGCCTTATGTATTATGTACCGTAGTAGTCTGTATAAAATATGAAACATTAAAGATTCTCTTATTAAAAATCGCATTTATGAGTTAAGGGTCATAAACTTTATGTTTTAATAAACAAATTAAATTACATATTAAATAACAATTCGACATTGTCTCTTTGTGGCTTACGAGGAAGTTAAGAACAAAAAATATACACCCAACTCATTTTACGCGGTCTTTTTTATACAATTTTTGAAATAACACCGTACACCAATGAGAGCATATACACTTGTTTTATACGAATTTTTGATTCTAATGCAAACACAAAAAAAAAAAAAATTCTATTCAATTCTAATGTTGACAAAGTCTTACAGAAACCTATGTCTCCACAACAAAATATAAATTAAGGGAACCCTACAATCGGAATTTAGTGATTTGTTCTACTGCTACTTGGCCGTCAATAACCAACGAAATTCTTCATTTGATTCAAGTCCGACAATTGTATTAGGCCCATCTAACATATGTCATATATCTGACCCAATTCGTAATAATCGTGCAGGCTTATTGTTAAGTGGCTATGAATAGTTGGAAAATTGATTGTTATTCCCAATTTCAATTTTAACCCTTTGCACTCGGGACCGTTTCGGACGTTACCTACCAGCAACTCGGCATTTTGTGCCACTTTGTGCCATTGTGCCGTTTTGTGCCATTTTAACAGAAAACTACAGGAGAACACGTATTTCTTAAAAAACTGCGGTGGACTAATTTCATTGCCCGCAATCGCTAACAAACTATCATGTCCCCTCTGAGGGGACAACGTAGGTCTAGCATATCACTCGGTTGTCCCCTCTGAGGGGACATGAGCCGAATGCAAAGGGTTAATCTTTATATGTTGAATGTACCTACGGACTAAATTTTCGGTGTACACTCGTTTTAATTTGTGTTTTGTAATGAAAATGAATTTTTTTTTTGTTTTATTTAATTATCAGCTCTTTTGCGCGTGTTTTTAGGAAAATATTTAGAAATTTTTGATCTTAGAAGATTTTTTAAAGTTGTGAAGCACATCCTAAAATTTACTATATATCGCATGTATTTTTTACACAGTTTTTTTTGCACGCATTTCCGAGCAACGCATCTACTGTGTAAAGAAACAGTTGGGTGTGCTTCAATCCCAAAAAAAAAATCGCAAAAATGTGGACATACAGCGATTGCAAATCGCTAGAAATATCGAAAAAAAAATATCTTTACTTAGTTTTTGTACTTAGTTTCATACGACAACGAAAACTGCAAAGAAATCTCTTAGGAGTTTCAAAAATTGATTCTAAAGTGAGGAAGTGGGAAAAGACCGCAAGGAGAAATAATAAAAGCAGTTGTGCTACTGTTATAAAAAATTACAATACCGCAAAAACCAGAGAAAATAAGCACCGATCAACCAGATCGAGCAAATTTGCAGAGCGTGAAAACCGAAATATTATCAGAATTGTAACAAATGAACCCAAAACTAATGCCGCTGATATTGCAAAAGATCTAGAAAAACATGAGCAGATTAGCATTCATTCCGAAACAGTTCGAAATGGTTTAAGAGCCAATGATTTTCATAACCATATTCCAAAAAAAAAAAAAAAAAAAATGTGATAAAACGCCTCAAGTTTGCAAACCCCCCCATAATGAGTATAAATTTTGGGATAAACGTAATTTTTAGTAACGAGTCTGAGCTACGATACGGTGATAAACAGAGAGTATGGAGGAAACCTAATACAGTGGTACGGCAACCCAAAATTTATTACTAACTGTAAAGCACGGTCATGGTTTAGAGGTGCATATCTCTGGCTGGAGCTAGAAACCTGGCTCGGTCTTTATTAACGCTACTACGGATCGTCACGTTTATCTCGATGTTTTGAAAGCCAATTTGAAGACTTCGGCAACTAAAAAATGGGTCTTTCGAGCATATCGATCTTCCAGTAGGAAAACGATTCGAAACATATATCTCTGATTGCAGGGATGTGGCTACACTAAAACGTCCCCAAATATTTATATTCTGCTCGCCAATCACCGGATTTGAATGCAGTTGAAAACATATGGCATAAATTGGATCAGCGGGTTCGAAAAATTAAAATTTCTAACATGGAAGACGTTAAGAAAGCTTTGCTGGGGTAGTGGAACAGAAAAAGTGGTTTCTTCAATAACAAGACGCGTAAAGGTAGTCCAACAAAATATTAGTTTTTTTAATTTTATACACAAAAAATACATTAAACTCCCTATAAGTTAAACTGTATGTATACTATTTTGTGATTTTTTTCGAGATTGAAATATATTTTTAATTTATAATTTTATCTTAAGTTAAAAAAAAACCTGAATTGTTTTTGCTTTTGAAGAAATACATATTTTCACTCTCAAGCCATACATGCAGGTTTTTATTAAAAGTATGTGTTACTGTATGGATTTTTTAGTATACGTCAGCGTAAACGTGGGCTAATTTTCTAATTTGCCTGGCTTCGTCTTTAAGATCCAACTTGAAAGAAATAGAATTCAAAAGCCAGTATAAGAAAGAATTGTTCAGTTTTTCTATACAAAATTTTCAAAGTCATAAACATTACTTTAACGGATGAACGACGATTAACACCTCCTATGATTCCGGCAGAAAAGAATTTCAGTCTATACAGACAATTACATAAGAATGTTACGTTGTGAGTATTACTAAAGTTGTTCCATAAGCAAAGCAGGGAATTGTTGGAGCCACTTACAAGCGTCTACATGGGTTGAGTTAAGAATAATAACGCGCTCTATGACGAACATTAGTGTTGATTTCGTTTAAGTTTGTCTTGTTGTCGAAAATGAACTAAATTGGATCGAGTTCCATTGACAACTAGACAAATACTGAATACAAATCAGACGGGGCTTGTGCAAGCACCTATGAGATCCTGGTAATTGATGTAAATACAAAAAAAAAAAAACAAAAATTGCAAATGTTTTATTCTGATTAATTAAATACAAATTTTTACCGGAATCACTTTAGTGACTATACATAAAAATTTGAAGCGTTTGAGATTTTAACCTGTCAGATATTTGACTTTTTAAAACCACCAAGCCGTAATGTACAGTTAAATGAAAATGACTCTGTGGAGAAAAATATTTTCCATTGAAATAAGAAGAAGAAGAAAGAGTTGAGTCGCTATTTCGTAAGGTACACCATATTCAATGTCGGAGGACGAAATTTAGCAATCTTTCACACTTTTTAAGCAAAAAAGTAATCTTTTTAAGCAAAAATAAGAAGAGCAAATATAAGTTTGCAATACTTAAAAATCAGTACGAAGAGCGGATATAAATTTGATTATAGCTGAGAAAATATTGAAAAAAACATGTGTTCATAAATAAATAAACATAAACGTTTCCTTTTTATTGAGCAACATTTATAAATTTGACTACAGTAGTCCCCAGTGCAATGATAAACACTATTGATATTTACATAGCAAACCTCGTGGTTATTGATTTATTTTAATGTGAGGAATCACTCAGTGTTCATCTAACACGGTGACGGGCACAAAGAAGTGAAGAAAGGAAAAGAAACAGAGAAGACCAGAAAAAGAAGAACAGAGGAGTTATTCCTGCGTCCGTTTGAGGCGCATTTTTCAAATTGAGGTGCGTTAGCTCGTCGCTTCCCGTTCTATTAAACATATCAAGAGTTTTACTCGCTACGTTCGCCTTAGAACTAATCTATTGTACTAACAATGGAATTGTGAAATGTGTTTTTATTGTCAATTAACCGCTTTGGAGTGACATAGAAAAACCGCATATACCACCTGCAAGTTGTTAACAAGACTACACCCTTTTCTGCACTAAGTTTTAAACAGTTCACATTGAATTTGTACCGATTAGCCGTTAACTAGATATATATATATATATGTTATGTTTAAACTGCCTTTTGGTATGGATTGAATTGTAAGATAATATACTTTGATGATGTTGGTTGTCTCGCGTCTTATGACGTTTGGAAATTACAGTTGCAATCGTTTGCCTATTGACTGTGAACTCATAACACTCTTTCTCTCGCAATTTTTGCAAACATGGGTATTCTAATAAGAATAAACAGACATGCAAATGCACGATGAGGTTAAATGATGGTTAACTAAACTTTATAGAACTTTATAGAACTTTACTACGATCAAGAACACTATTTCTAATGGATCTTATCATCTTATCTTTCTTCTATAAGTAAGTATATCAAGCTTAAGTTCGACTTTCCAGAACTATGTTTACCAAATTATTTAAATTTGGCATTTTAGCACGTATCGACTACATTTCAAGCAAGCTAAACAAATTCAAATTTTGCTTTTAGGGACTATTTTTATCAATTTTTGAAATCTGGTGTGTAAGAAAAATATGACAAACTGAAAGGCGAGGACCATAACGCGGTCAAACCAGAAAATGGCGCATATATTTACCAACGTCAAGTGTAAGTATATGGAAATACCTTTCGAATCTGCTAAACAAATTCAACATTTTCTTTCGGAATTCACATCAAAATTTAGCCAAAAGTCAAAATTCAGATGGACAACATTTTTTTGTCTTCCGTGAGAGCGTCTATACATAAGCCTACAAGGCCTACATTATGCCTGCGATTAAGGAGTGGCGAGTACCGCGGTTGAAGACCGAAGGCCTCTAGGCACGATCTGGAACTTCCCATTTACTCATTAATTGTAACCTTATCTTGGGCGAATATAGTCATCGCAGCTGCTACAGTTTGTGAAATCCCTTTATTTACATAAAATATCCAACGCAATTAAAAATCGAACCTTTGCCCAAAAAACAAAGAAAAAGAAATTCATTTTCATCTAAAACGTTATAATTTACTTTGCATTTCACATTACTTACTGAGAAAAATTGGTTCAGAGAATTTTACTAATGAATTCAGTAAACTTTCAGAAATATTTTATGTGTGTTGTTATGACCACAGTTTCAGCTTTGGTAAGTAGAGATTCCTATAATATGTTATATAAATTGCTAAAATTGCATTGTTTATGGTTTTGAAGGTAAAGTTAATTAGTCGGTACGGAGTGTTGTTGAGAAATCATTTTAAGTAAATTAATTTTCTTATTTGCTTAAGAGAATAACGCAAGTAAAAAATGGAAACTGTAAGCGTGCACAACTTGCATTCTCTATAACATTTGCTCGCTGAACACTTGCAATGCACTTCCCTCTTAATACACCTAATAATATCAATTTTCGTCATAATGTTTATAATTCCAAGTTAAACTTTAGGCTACCAAAAGAAAATGTTTGTCTTGCTGCAATATATTCTATAGATTGACAATCAAAGCCTTTTGCGCATCTCGGAAGGCACATCACGTCCTTTCTGCTACTGAAATTTAAAATGTTCTTAATAAATATCTGTTTCCAGTTTTAAATTAGTATCTGGTGTAGGTGTTAGCCTGCAGGCGGATCGTATTCATTTTTAAACTAGGACTAATTTTTTATTTCAAGTTTCCCAATCTTAAGTATTCCAAAAAATGAACACACGACATAAGACATAAATGCTTACATGGGTGTATAGGTCGTTTGGGGACTGCGATGTCTCATTCTAGGCATAAGAAGAATGATGAGTTTTGGTGGATACAAAAATTATCTCAATCTGCTAATTCGCACGACTACAATTAGGAGAACCGTTTTCAGCAGAAGCAGAAGCGTTATGTAGAAAACATGTAAGTTTTTTGCTTATTGCTCCCTGCAATTATCTGTGGAAAACTTCTGAACATGAAAGAAATATTTGAAGCACCACATATTCAGCTAACGTTTTGTACGTCAATGAATCTCCACTCAATATATACGCATATCGTATCGTATGTTAATGGAATGTTGAATGTATATACCATGTAGCCAAACAACTCGAAAATATATTTTTTTTAATTAATTATCACAATTCAATATTCACCTCGTTTCACTAAACTACTAGTGAGTATTAGAGAAATTTGGTCAGCAATGAACAGAACTTCTCCATTTGTTGTTTTTAAGTATGAATTTTTAGCTATTATTAAGACGAAACTTTAAAAGTAACTTTCATAGTGATATTGGTTTTTACAAGTTTGACGAATATTAGTTACAGTAGTCATCAGCCTATTGATTATCATGAAAGCCAAATAAAGAAGCAACTTCTATGAAATTGATAAAACTGCATGAGCGTACGTAGCATTTCTTTTATCAAATTTTCGATATACCGCAAAGATAACGAAAGCCGCTTAATAAGAATATTGAAAATTGGGCTGAACTTTCGGGGATAGCAATAGGATGTGGGAAAATTTTCAATTATTTTATGTTTTTGCAAATATTTTTATATTTCTCACGTATTTTATAAGAACTATTATATAAGCATTTCCACAAACCGTATAATAACAACAGTAATAACAACATCGATAACGGCTATAATAATAATAACAACAAGGACGAGTTATCATCATTATCATCGTTTTAACGCCTGAGTGGCAATGAAAGTGGGGTTCGCATTTGCTGGTGCATACTTACTTCAAGTAATTTTTGTTGCTGTTGTTATTACTAAAAAGATATTTCCCTTAAAAATATCTAAAAGATGTAACTGTACGCGTTCAATATATACAGTTTGTATATAATCAACTTTTGAGGCTTTTAAGGTATAATCCAATAATTGCTGGTTATAAGCAATAAACACATACAAAGAGACATTAATCCGGCCAGAACTTTTAATCACAAAATCGATTATTTCAATTTTATTACAAAATTTTCCGCTTTTTTTTTAAATTTTATTCGATTTAAAATTTTTTTATTTTCTTCTTTTTTTAATGACTTTTAGGAATTGTTTTTGTTAAACTTTTTCCCGTTAAATTTCTCAACACTTTTGCTCTTGCTTCGCCCTTTTGCAAATGATTCTTCTCTCATTCTCTCATTCGTTTTGACTCATATTCTTTTTATTTCGTTCATTTCATTTCATTTAATAAAAAAACATATCTGTAATTATAACATCGGAAACATCTGATTCGTAAACATATGTTTAAACAAATCGAATTTTTTTATTTTTCCAGCAAGCGCAATTCAAAGCATTTCAAAGCGAGAAATTGTTTTTATAATTTTTATGATTTATTTTGTATTTCGCAATTTCGGAAAAGAGTAAAAATTGAAATCTTTCATTTTTTTCTCTTTTAAAATTTATTCGTTTCTGTTAAACAAAATTTAACTAAATTAGGAAAACTATCAAATTTCTTTCTTACATTTTCTAGGCTCAATTTACTTTATTTTATCTATTCGTTATTATAGCATTATCATTTTTATTTATTTTTGTCATATTAATTATAATTATTATTATAACGCATAATAGTGGGTACAAGAGAGTGCATGCAAACATGATAAAGATAAATTTGTTGGAAAAAGATCGATTTTCAAAATCCCTTCAAATAAATTGCAAGATTTGTTAACCATATTAAATGTTTCCAAATGTAAGAAAAATTGTTGGATTTAATGCTGTATTGACCACAGATGCGGTCTTAACACTTTATTTAGGCACATCTGAAAAAAAATTGTCCATTAAAAAAAGAAGTGGAACAAATGGAAGTGTGCAGATCGGACGGAGTGATGGATGAGATGAACGACAAAATCTGACCAACATCAAAATGGTTAAGGACAAGTTCAGAGCATGCTAGGTATATTAGTCTAGATAATCAAAATAAATTTCCGCAAAATAGAAATGAATTTTCGATCATTTATTCCGGTTGATTTTCTCCATTAGTTTTCATGAAATATATTTTCTGGTCGTATTATACGGTAACAATATTTCTTCAATGTCGGTTTATATTAATATTGCGTAAAGTTTTAATTTATTGCATGACTGTTTCGTGACGTTTATACTTCTGCTACCTAACACAAATGATTCTTAGGCAGAAAATACAATGAAGTTCGAATGCTTTTTTAATCGTCAAAATTAAATTCGTATTATCTTCAGTGTACTAAACGTCATTTAGAAGGCTTAATTAAGAGTCAAGCCCTCTTGCGCTTTCCGCGTTGCAAATTTTTGCTAACAAACTTATTAAGCACTGTTTGTAATTCAACATAGCAAAAGTAAGTAGAAAGAATCTAGGAGTCACTTTACGTTTTAGAGATACTTGAACTTATATAAAACATTAAATATAAAAAGCAATTTATTTAATTTAGCTTTTGTTGTTCTAAAAATCAAACTGAACACATTCAATGTTAATATCCGGCAACACTGCGGTCACGCTCTTTGCTTTGCAAAACATATGTTTAGTAATTAAAGCAATATGTGTAAAATACTTTTTGTAAACAATTTAAAAAAAACTTCCCCTTGTGCTTCTCAATTTGTGTCGTTATTTTTTCACAAAAATGGTTCGCATTAAAAATCGGTAACTGATCGAAAGGAAACGCATATAAATGTTAAAAAAAATTAATTTGAATATATTTCAAAAATATTTTTAGTTATATTGTTGTAGAAATAGTACCCGAATCTAAGCAATACAATGTTTTACATTACAAAGATCATGTGTTAACCAAGTGTATTTTGGCCGCTGTCCGTAAATACTACGGTGAGTGGTTTTTGTTAATTTTTAGTGTCTCTAAATTCGATTTTTACAAATTTGAGAAACAGTAAATTCAATTTTTACAAATTCTGCGAGAGAATGCTTATATGAGAAGAAATCAGATGTATTTTTTCCCAAAACAAATTGTGAGTGACTTTTGTTCATTTTAGGTGCTTATGGTCTTGGCCGTGTAGAGTTAGGTTTCTGCACAAAGTATTGTAATGAAAGAACGAAAATTGCACTTATTCGCTGTTCACATCATTCACATAAATTTGTTACCAGCATCTTGCCGCTTATAACTACGGTATTTATTTATTTCCTTAAATTCCCATAAATGCATTTTAAATTGCGTCTTTTTCCAGATAGGTGACGTACGTGCTAAATTTCACACCATTTATGTGGGCGCTACAATAATAAATTGTAATAAATTTATTGTAAAATATCAACAAAAGTATTTGGACCGCATTTTGGGACAGATTGAGTCGGCTAAAGAGAGACAAGACATGATAAAACGTATTATGGAATTTGAACTCAATTAAAAACTATTCATTGATAAGAAAGGATGATGTCGACTTGCTTTCAAATACATAAATTTAATAAAAACTTAACTTGGGTTACGCTTGTGATTAGTATGTTCCGGCTTATGAGTGTATTGTAAATAAAGCATCGTGGAATATCTATTGCGATTAAAACCATATTTAAATATATTAATAAATATCGAAGAGATCAAAACGGAACGCCTAAGCGTCTCATCTACATCAAAACCTTGTCTACGTTGGGTGAAAAATGTAGACAGCTTTCTGTAGCGTCTTTGTCTATTGTTAACTAGTTAAAAGCAGATACTTTTCTGAATTCTTCAAAATAGTAACATCCACATACTTTACCGAAGTCATGTTCCAAAAATTTTAATTTAATAGTCGTAATTATTACACTTCAAACCTTATTTAATACACTCCATTTCGTTGATCTTGATCAACTCATCACATTGTTCACATTATCTGCATCTCGCGGTTCCTAACGTCAGTCATAGCATTTTATCACTCATCCAAGCTATTAGTGATGACACAAATAAGCAGTGCCAGGACGTCACTTCTCAGGCCCTACACCACTTGCGATACAGGATATATTAATTTGGTGCGGACGTATGTAACACAGAAGGGCTTAAGATAGGCCCACGTCTTATTATACCGATCGATTCAATATCGTAATCTGAATTGATTTAAGATAGTCTGTCCGTCCGATGTCTGTCCATGTGACTTTGTGCTCCAACTGCAGGCCGAAATTTTTGAGATATTTTGATGAAAGTGATACAATGACGTGTTTTGACCCAAGGACCAACGTTATTGAAAATGGTTTAGATCGATCCACTTTTCGACCGCTCCCCACATAACGCTCTATTCTAAAAAGTCGGTATATCGTCAAAAATTGCAATTTTCAAAATTTCTCAGCGAAGGTGAGTAAGTAGTAATTGATATGAAAACTATGGAGCGACTGGGGCAATCTTTGAACCTCGTCTCATATAACGAAAACTGAAGTTCATATGACAAAAAGGTGTAATATTTATCGCGAAGCATTGAATATATATCATCACAATAGTAATTTAACATAAAATAATGCACTGTACCAAATTTGAACCATCTTGGCCTATTTTGTGGATAGTACCCTAATAAGAATTTTCACCAAAATTGACCCCTTGTAGAGCAGACAAGTCTAAATTTTAATATGAGGTAACGGAAATTGTCCGATAATAATTTCATACAAAAATGAACTCTATGAAATTTGGAACATCTACGCCTATTTTTGGATTCTGCCCTATGTAAGGATTAAACATTAGGTTGCGTAACTTTTGTATTCTGTAATAAAAACTTGTTGGACAATGTGGTGAGGGGATTTAATGGTCGGTCTTGCCCAACTATAATGTTTTTATTTGTTTTTAGTTAGACTAAGGTCAGATCACGGGCGCAAAACTCCATTTTACTTATATATAACGAATACATTTCTTTAAATCTTCTTATTGTGCCAGCGCAGTTACTCCCAAACAAAATATTCTACTGCTGTTCACATTCTTCTCACAGTTTCAAATTTCCATCGACATTACCTTATTGCTTCAATTTATTTTGCTAAATTACAATGTTTTCATTATTGACTTGACATCTGCAAATAGACGATTAAAAATATGGAGCGTGCACTCGTTTATTGTTCAGAGCATTTAATAAATGATACAGAATGATAATGACTAATGAGCCTTTTAAGAGACAATTTTGCCAATACGTTTCACCTCCATTATTTGACTGTCGACTTCAGCATTTATTTGCAACAGAATATCTTTAATGGTGCGTTCTTGTGCTTCTGGTAGTTCGTACGTTTTCATGTTAGAATTTTCTTGATATTTGGCAATTTGATAATTTTGTTTATTAATAGTATTTTTATATTTTTCAAAAGTTGATGACATTTTTTTGGTAAAGTCATGTAAACGCTCAACTTCTTTGGCGAACTCTTTCTGGGCCAAATTATTTCCAGGTAAACGTGTGTTAGCCTGTCGCATTAAGTCTTGATATCTTTTTGTTAAGACTTCCTGTTGCTCACGTAACTCTTCAAATTTCTCGGCTAACTTATGAGCACTATCTCTAATTTTATTGCGCTCTTCTTCTAAATCACTAATGTCTTGTTTTTGCCGTTCTTTCCACAGCTTTAAGGTGAGTATACGTTTATTGAATTCAGCTCTGACCAATTCATGTTTTTTCAAATATTGTGTTCGCAAAGTCTTAATCGCTTGAATGAGCAATTCGTTACATTCTTGAGGAGTGGGCGAAGAAGATTTATCCAACGACAATATAGGTTGAGTAACATCACGTTTCAATAACCTACGGATGTCATCAACAAACGAGGTAGATAACAATTCATTTAGTTGAGAATGTTGTTGATCAGTTATTGCATTTGCGGCGGAAATCGTTTTCGTCGAAGGAAGGGTGCTCAATAACTTCAAGTCTATAATCAATTTCAGGCTTAGCACTTGACCGCTGGAAAGCAGCAAAACGGCACAATTAGGCATTTGCATAATGACAAAACCTAAGACAGCATTCACACGATTTCCTGAATCGATTTTAGTGCAGACTACATATTCGGCATGAGAGAGGACGCATATCGAATTGATATCGCTGATAATTTCGTTTTCCAAAAACCTTTCCAATTCAGCTATAAAGTTGATTGTTACTACATGCAACCCAGTATTGTGATAGGCGAAATAACGTAATTCGTTAATAAAATCCCTTTTCAAAAAAATAGGGCAATAATATCCCTGATTCGTGGTTTCTTTCGGCAAACCAAGTTCTAATTCTACAGTTTCCAAAATATGGACTGTCCATTCACAAGGATGAATAATCAGGCTTTCATCCACTTCATCAAAAGAATTTTCTGCAACTTCCGCTTCTAAAAACATAGCATGATGAAGCTTACCATTAGTTTCAGCTATAACCAAAGTAGGCGGCAAAGATGGTACCACTAATAGAGAACAATAATCTACCCCGTAATTATTAGTTTGAGATGGCGTTATTGTTAAGGGACCTTGTAAACGTGGCTTTTCCGTATCCAATCCCGCCATTAAAACATATATGTTGCCATTCTCTCTTAAAATCACTAATGGCCATTGAATCTTCATCGGCTTGTGCTGCGAGTTCTGAACTGTTTTGTTAAGTAAAGTGCTGCTACAAGTCTTTGATATTATGGTAGTATTTTGCTTCATACTAACGACAGAAGTGGAAGCAGCAGTTACATTAAAACCTATTTCATCTGTTTCTGTATTAACGGGTGGTGCAATATCAAAATCTATTACATTTACCTCCAAAGAATATACAATAGAAGCGTTGGGATTTGTGTCGTTTCTTAATGGCAAAGGACCCACTTGCCAAACATGACGCAAATAGGCATTATCGTAAACCCTTATTGTGTTGTCCGACAGCAAAACTAAAAGATGTGAGTCTGTTGGCGAAGCTGGATGCCAGCGCACTTGCCGCAATTGTAAATGCGGATTATTGTTAAATAAATGAGGGCTCAAATTCGAAGTTCGGCACATGATTTGGAGTTTGCCTTCCATAAATTGACCCGTAGCACCCCAACGACGCGGCAATTCCAATATGCAAATGCCACGCGAACCAGCTAAAGCGACTAAAGTGCCCTCATTGGAACTTATAACACGCTCTACATCGAATGTTAAATGTGTTGAAGGAATAAGCGTTTGATAATTTATATTTTCATGACCTTTAGCTATTGCCGTGCGCCAATTTACTACCAGTAAGCAGGACTCTTGTGAATCCCAGACATATAATAGATCATCTTTACATTCAAGCAAATTTTGTGAATGTTGTCTTTCCACCGGCAGGCTGTTACGTATTTTAGCAAACAATGCCGTTTGATTAAGTCCTAAAAAGTCAGTACTCGACATTTTTATTTATTTGACCTGCTGTAAACACAAATTGTTAGAAACTATACCGACGATTTTCCTTCATTTTACCAAACACGTACAGAACAAAAAGACGCGCACCAAACAAACTCTTATGAACACATGCTCTGTATGTTGGTTGTTTACATATGAATTAGGTGCTAAAACATAATACCGTGTATATTCTGTATGTGTTGACAGTCTCCAAGGCAACATTTTTTGTTATATCATTTTTATTTCGATATAAAGTAGCTTTGTAAAAGTGATCTACAGTTGCGAAGTTACGATAAGAAGAAATGAAATTGTTATGCCTTGAGTTTGCATAAATATATGGGCTTCTCTTGTATAACGCGATTGGTTCATATCGCGATGTGGAGAAAATTTTCTGTTTCATGTAAACTAGGATATAATATAGAATAAAATAATTTAAGTTATGTATAGTGCGGATTAAGGCAATATTTTATACCGAAATTTCAGGTGTACATTTTTATAATGACAGAGATCCAAGCATATATACATATAAACGAAAAAGTAACTTGACAGCAAGTTCTTGTAAAAACAATATATAAAACTTAACATTCTAATCCACTTTCTTTCTTAAAGTTGGCGAAAACTCCTTTTTAATAGTTATTTAGCGTAGCGGCATATATATATTGATTGTTTGAAATCGTGTTGTGTCAAAACTGTGTTATAGTATATTTTGCACCGTGTTATAACGGAATCGTATTGTACGGCGGACTGCTTTGCCTTGCTGCTATTATTATTATTGTAGCTGTTCGATAACCCTGATGATGGCAGAGTTTCTTTTATTAAAGATAATTAACACACGACAATGTGATCCCTATACTCGATAACATAATGTTATCGCCTAACAAACTTGCGTACAAAACCAAAGCAAAAGCATTTCGTCGCTATTTTATTGTTTTATAAAGTTAACACTAAAGTTTAAGTGAAAATTAAACATGGCTAATGTCGAATCGATGATTGTTGAAGAGAAACCACAAATTAAACCTGTTGATCGAGAAAAGGTTAATAATATATTTAATCTGTATGATTTGCAATAGTTAATTCCATTTATTTCATTACAGACTTGCCCATTGTTGCTGAGGGTATTTTGTTCTACGGGTCGCCATCACTCTGTTTCCGAATATATGTACGGCAATGTGCCGAGCAACGAGTTACAGATATACACTTGGATGGATGCCTCATTACATGAACTTACCTCTTTAGTGCGCGACGTTAATCCAGATACCCGCAAAAAAGGCACGTATTTCGATTTTGCCATAGTCTACCCAAACTATCGAAATAATCATTTTCAAATGCGTGAGATCGGCGTTACGTGCACCGGTCAAAAAGGAGCGGATGATAACAAAACTTTAGCACAAGCAAAATTTTGTATTGGTGATTTTCTTGATATATCAATAACACCACCGAATCGTTTACCACCTATTAGACGTCAAAGACCATATTGAGTAATTCAAGAAATAAAGTAAAGGCATTTTTTTAGAAAATTATTTTTGTAAATTTCAATTCTGCAGTATTTGTTTTTCATTTTAAGATTATTTGTTAAAAATTTTAAAATAGCTTTGGTTCTTTTCAGGTCCATCCTATAATGACATATTTGTAATCTTAATTTACGTTAGTGACCGGAAAGTGTTTACCTTGAATCATTGTACTATAAAGTATAAAATACACCTTTGATATACAATTTTAACATAATCCTGCAGTCACAATATCATTTTAAATTAAAAATACATAAACAATAGATGAAGCAGGGTATTATGCTAAGCATATTTTTGTAGCAGTGGTCCCAGTCAGTATCTACTTAAATGCTCGCGAATACATTTGCAGTACATGGAGAATATCAATTATAATAACTGCAACGTTTAAATATTTAAATGTGGCTGGCAAAATAATCGTAGGGTTTCGGATGAAAGACATTATGAGATAGGAGTGTAGTTTAGAGACCGGCACATAAAGAGTTTAACAAGGTGAGCGTACATTAAGATATGGCTGGACCTAATCACGGAAGGGAGATCATGGATGCATAGGACAAACAAGACATGACATCCCGGGGAATTGATCAGAGGCGACGGATTTAAAAATATCCTTAAAACAACCTTTAAGAAAATAAGATTTTATCCATAAGTAGCAAGAGGAGCCAGAGGCCTGGAGCTTAAATATCAATAATTGATGGCTAACAAAGTCGTACGCTTTATTAAACAACACGGCAAGTAAACTTTAAGAGGTTCATGACGGTTGTTTTTCCTTTTAGAAAGCAATAATGAAATGGAGAAATATGAGATTTGCGAAGCAGCGAAAGCTAAATGCTGAATAGTTCAAACAATCTACGTAAAACACTCAATTTGGTAAAGTCTCTCTAATTCTCGATCAGAGGCCTGTCTCCGCCTTTGTGAATTGGGGCAAGGAAGCTACTCTTCCGAAAGAACGAGAAAACACTCGTTTTATGCTTGATGGAATGTAACATGAGTAGTTATGCGTGAAAAGTATAAATCTAGATTTATTTCGCAACGGAAGAGGAATTGAATTTTGATCACTCTCTGAAAAGTAAATAGGTAAATAGGTTACGACATGGAATATAATCTTTGAAGGGGCGTCCCTAAAGACTTTGGATATATGATGGGATATGATTTCCGTGCCCGATCATATTAACCACATTTTGCAATTCAGAAGAGGCGGATGTCATCCCAAATATAAGTATAAGATATTTGGATAAGATATTTGGTATAAAGAGATAAGATGTTTGTTATAAAGAGAGCATGAGCTCTTTTCATCCTGATATAAAGAGGTAGATACATACACTAGTAGCGTATTATATGATTCTAACAGAAAGACACACTGTGTTCCTGACGGAATGCATATTGGGATTTATAAATACACATCCCAGGCGTCTGAAACACCTGATAATTAATAATATATATCACAATTTTTGATATGGTGGGGAGAATACAAATTGGTCTAAAATCTGTAAGGTCCTTGATGATTTTGCGTTTAGCAACGTCGACAGTTTACCAAAAATTATAAAAAGTAAACAATTTAAAAATAAAGTTAATTATATCAAGAAGCAAGGCAGAAATTAGTGGGAATATAAGTTCGCATTATCCTTATTTTTGAATACGTTTCGTAAAATCTTCCACAGTATTTGCATTTCCGAAAAGATTCATAAAGTATCTCCTCTTTTCCTTATCTCTCTTCCTTATAATTATTTTGGCTTCATTACGTAGCCTACGATAAGCTCATCTTTTATGTGGAGTAGGGCCCGACCTGTACGCCGAGAAAGCCGCGTCCTTCAAAGAGTGCCCAAAGGAAATATTTATTATTTTATTGAATATAATAATAACAGCTTATGAGTACTTCGTTCAAAGGCCTCGCTTAAATCATTATGTAAGCGAGTTTTAGTTTTCTGTTTCTGTCCGAATTTTAGCAACAGTAAGCTTTTTAAATATTAATCATTATGTAGACGAAAAGTCATGAATATAATTACATTACGAAACGTTACTTTCTTAACTAGTTGAGCTATTATATCGTTAATAATTAATAATAAATAATGATCTTCATATCAATGTGTTTTTCGTTCGAATTCGTACATCATCCATTGCATTCTATATATTCTCCTCTCAAATTCGTGCACCACCCATTGCATTCTATACAGTCTCACAAATTCGTAAAAGGATCTACCAGGAGGAGGACAACCAATCAACAAAGTGTGAAGGGAAACCTAAACGTCGCAATTTTCATAATAGCAGCAGAAATATCTTTGGAATGCATGAAAGGGTTATGGTTATGGTTCAATCAAATTCTTTTTTTGACAACGATAAGCCAGACCAGCATCAAATTCAGAAAGCCTTGAATATAACCCATCTCAATCAATGTGATCATTATGTCCCCCCTTCTAGCTTGATATAGATATACCTACGATTCAATCCTTGGCATCTAATTGTCAATGTCTTGGCAACTCTATTTTAATAAAAAAGAAATCCAAATGTTTTCGTGATAACTAAATAATTTTGTAGAAAAAATCCTAAAGAATTAAACCGATTTCTATAACGACGCCATATTTCTTTAATCGTCAATCGCAGCATTGCCCGTCGTTCAGCTTTCAACAAGTACTTACTATGACTTGGGTGTCTGATTATAAATATAGGTGGTATGAAAAGTTGGCTATGAATGTCATCAGATCCGGTGGTCATTTACCGGATCACGTTGCATTTGTCATGGATGGTAATCGACGGTATGCTAAATTAGAACATATACGTAAAATTGATGGTCACTCCCGCGGCTTTGATAAATTGGCCGATTGTTTGCGCTGGTGTTTAGATATGGGCGTGAAAGAAGTAACAACCTTTGCGTTTAGCATAGAAAATTTCAAACGGTCAGAAGACGAGGTAGATGATTTATTAAACTTAGCTCGTGAAAAATTTACAACGCTGTTGAAAGAGCGTACAAAACTGCATGAATATGGAGTTCGCGTTAGAATAATAGGAAATTTAAGCCTTTTACCGGAAGACTTACAATCTTTGATGGCGCAAGTAATGTTAGAAACTGAGAAAAACAATAAACTTTTCCTGAATGTTGCTTTTGCCTATACATCCAGGGACGAGATAACCCAAGCCATAGAAGCTATATTAAAGGAAGGAGATAATGTGTTAGAGGAGCAAGACATTAATGAGCATTTACTAGAACAATGTCTATATACAAGGTCTTCAACGCCGCCGGATTTACTTTTTCGAACATCCGGCGAATCTCGCATAAGTGATTTCCTTATGTGGCAGGTGGGCTTCATTGGTGAAATATAAGCCTTAAACGATTTTCATAATTATTTCTTTTCAGTTGACATATACTGTATTGTATTTTGCCAAAATATTTTGGCCAGAGATAACTCTTTGGAATTTTCTGGCTGGCATATTTTCCTATCAACGAGCTAGTATGCGCTTAGAACCTTTTAAACGTAAACAAAATACAGAATATACAGTAACTAAAATGAATACTTTGAGCATGAGTCGCGTTCAATTGTTTTTAAAACAGTTAGATATATATAGGGCAGAACTCTTATCAAAGTTACGGAACAAGTAGTTTTAATACGTTTACCGTGGGAAAATGTTGTTTTGATTTGTTTGTATCTTAGATTTGATTTAATAAAAGTATCTTCATCACTCAGCGTCATTCTTAATTCAAATTAATTATTCGCGGAAATATGTCTAATAAGCATATCGCACAGGTGGTTATGCATTGTTATTGCGGTAAACGGGCTTGGGGCACGTTGATATAGTGTAATATGTGCCGTATTGCATTGCTTACAGAACGGTAATGCACGCTAGTCAAATACAGTACTCCTTCCTCATTCGAAAAGAGCGATCCATGCCCAGTGCATCGATCATTTATTGTGTTCTTTAAAATCGTATAAGTGCTAAAATTGCAATTAAAAAATTCGTTATTAGAGTAGTAAGAAATATTTTGTTGAAAAATTTATAGGAGAATGTATTGTTTATTTAATATAAAACTAAATAGAAATGTGATTTGTTTTTTTAGAACGTTACAACTCACATTGAATAAAAAGTTATTTTTCTCTTTTTGACATAACCACCTCATACTTTTTAATTTTTAAGCAAAAAAAGTAAACTTTTTAATCAATCTTTCATACTTTTCAAGCAAAAATAGGAAGAGCAAATATAAATAAGAGCGATAAGCAAATATAAGTTTGCAATACTTAAGAATCAGTACGAAGAGCGAATATAAATTTGATTACAGCAGGGAAAATATTGAAAAAACATGTGTTCATAAATAAATAAATATAAACGTTTTTTTTTCATCGAGCAACATTAGTTTTATTTTATGAATCAACTAGAAAGTAACAGTCAAATGACCCCTCCGCGGAACACCAGATGTACATATATAAATGTATTTATGTGACAAAATTATATATTTTCGATATTTTATAAGGAAAATTGGTTCATAAGAGTAATTTGACGCAAAATTTAACTGTATCAAATTTAGATGAGATGGGTCTACTTTTTGGACATCATCGCATACAAGGATTCTCAGGAAAAATAAACATTTATGTCACAAAAATGTTCAAATTTTAATATTTTGTGATGTCCAAGTTGTTCAACCACGGATCTTGATACCGCATCTTGTCTTGACTGAGCGAACAGGAAACTTTTATAATGCCAATGAAGCTTTTCGTCCAATTCTGATTAGTGTTGACGACAAAACGCGATCACGGAAGAGATGTTTAGATATTGTGCGAGGAGCAATAAAAATGTTTCTTATGACATATAAGTCGGAGATACAAAACCGGGAAAATTTCATTGGCTATGACGAGCCGAGGGAACAGACAATTGTATTTAAATCTGAATGATTAAATGCAAAAATGGTATCGAAAATTGTTATGAAAAAAATTTGATCAGATGAAAAATCCGGACCAAAGCCAGAGCCAACCTGAACTTAACAAAAGGAAAATTTTAACGAATTTTTTAGTATTTATCGAACGCTTAATATTTTAAAATTACAAAATAAAAAGAAAGTTAATTGTGAAAAAGAATGATTGATGCCCATTATTGTACCAAAGCTTTGTTTCTGTAATAAATTTCTTTTCAATTTACTTAAAATAAACTGCTATTATATAAGCATTTGAAATTATTTTTATATTATTATTATACTTAAATTCCACTGTTTGAAAAAGGTGTTAATAGACTTAATCAAAAATCCGTAGTATATTTTTAAATAATATTTTATTTAGTCAAATAATTCCCTCGCGAAATATGAAAGAAAGAGAAAGTTATCCATTAATCCAATTTTTCTCAATTGTACATAAATAATTTTATTTTTTAATGTGGCAGTATTGCCTAAACTCCTAACTCCTAAGACGGTTTCACAGTTTGAAAAACGTATTATTTACTATATTAATATATAGTAAATAATAAAGTTCATAAACGTTAACGTTGCCACTCCTCCTTAGTTGTTAACTTTCTATATTAGTATTGCCATTCCTTTTGAATGTTAAACAAAAAACCAAATATGTGACACTTTTCATTTCTTACTTTGCTGGAGCACTAATCTTCTAAGAGAATAAAAAAATAATCTTAATCTAGACATATAACCCATACCTCATTAATACAGTCCACATCTCCTCCATATCCAAAAAAATAAAAGAATAATAAGAACAATAATACCCGTAAACAACCAAAAGTCAAAGAAAAAGTGATAATAGATGAAAACAACCCCATGCTAAGAGGGCATTTCGAGCTTACAGCATGGAATTAGATTCGAAGCATGATCCATTATTATTGCCAATATATTATATTAATCATTTAGTTCATATGCAGATAACATTGCTATGTGTATTTCGGGTTAATGGCAATATCTAAAGAAATATGTAAAGTTGGCAATTCTGTTTTGTTAGAAAAACATTCTCTTCACATGTTCTATATCTCTTTTCGAGAAGAGGGCTCTTCGTTCTCATTTATATTTGGTCTTCCTATTTTTGATTAAATGTCCACAATTTTGCTTATATTTATATTTTTATATTTTTTTTGTAGTTGTTCGGTTAATCAAAAATTTAAGCAAGTAAACAACATAATTTTATAAGGCAAAAAAGCTTATTATCACATAAGGCTAGGTTTTATTTATTACAGTTTATTTTTATTAATAAATAAAATGAAAATACGATAGAAGTAAAATTAATTTTCATTCATATTCATATTGCATATACAAAATTTTTTTTTTGAGAGAGGGGGTATAGCGAAGAAAAGGAAGAATAATTGAAACAATTTTTATGTATGCATACAAGGAGATTTATTATTTATTATATTTATAAAGCTGGATTGGGAAAAAATTATTTCCTCCTCTTGCATGGTGTGCTTGTTTCCATTGCGTTGTCAACAAACTGCACTAATTCGGATGTCGTAGTCTCGGTTTGTATTAAATTTAAATTATTACCCATCGTTTTTGGAATAGATAATCCTTCTAGCTGATTTCTGATGTTAAATTTTGGATTTAATGACAAAAAGCGATTTCTACGAACGATGATTAAATCGATCATTGAAGCTCGTAATCTCTTCAAATATAAACCCAAATTGTCACATAATAATTTCAACCTGGACACATTACGATTTTTATGTAAAAACTCATCTACCGAGAAGTTTGCCTATAAAGTAGATGGAAGTCGAAAATATATTAAGAAATACGAAAAATTGCAGACACTGATCACCTAAAAAAAACAAAGTGATTCTCCAGAATACTCTGACGAATGTTTTGATTAATTTTCAAGCATTTTATTTTCCTTATTATTGATAAGTAAAAAAAAGATAGACGGTTTCACAGTTTGCAAAATTTAACCCTGTGTGTCTATGGGTTAGTTAAAAATTCGTTTATAAAAATTTTATTATATTTATAAAGCTGGATTGGGAAAAAATTAAATTTCTGAATATGACAGTTTTAATTAATTATTAGATCTACGTCTAAAAAAGACGAAAGAAGAGCTTTTCCATCTTCTTAAATCTTTGTTCACTATGCATACCAAACTGCACAACAATTTCATTCAACTTAACAATATTTAAGTTCACATTTATAACACATCGATGATTGTATATCGAAGTCTTAATTTCAAGTGTTTGAAATCGGCCTTTGCAATTTTATTCCTATATGGTTTGTTTGTTTGTTTGTTACGGTATTATTTTATAGTTTTACAGATTTAACCTAAACGTTGTAGTAACAAATCGATAAAATTTGTACGACTATCGTTCCTAGCTATAAACGTTTCACAAGATTATCTGTAGCTTTAACTTATATTTATCTTTATAACGATATATATATTATTTTTTCATTCTGTTAGAATGTAATTTTCTTACAAAATCTATTAGGTTTATTGAAATAAGAAAAAAAAATATCGGGATACGTACATATATAATTGTCCTTTATGGGGTAATTATACCCTTGAATGTAAAAATAAGTAAAATTGCGGCAACACTAATATTATATTCGGCGTTGAGTTAAGAAATATCTTCAGTTAAGAGTTATTCCTTCAGAAGAAGTTTGCACGTGTTGATAAAACTATTGGGAAGTGTGAACGCTTTAAACTCAATTAGGGGAAAAGGAAAGTAGAAAATAATGAAAAAGTTGTGTAAAAATTAAGTGTATTTCACCGGTCATTGTGAAATTGAAGCGACTACGAACGGGAAAAAGTAGAAAGTTGACCAACTTCAAATTTTCTAAAACATAAATTTCGATAAGCATGGAAAAAAACTAGCCACTTTTGTTCGATTGTAAAGAAATTTTGAAAAAGTTCATTAAGAAAAAAAAAGTGACAAAAAGACAATGACGAGGTTATGTCTGCCAAAGACAGTTAATAGGCACTGCTAACCAAAAAAGTGAAAATTGTTCACAATGAAAAGCAGCATTAACGTCGATTTCTATGAACAAAGCAAATTTTGGTGAGATAAGGGAAGAATTTTACGCACAGCATGTAAAGTGCGAAGACATTGAATACAATAAAAAAAAATTCAAAATGAAAATTAAAGGCAAATCAACGAATTCAAGCAGTACTGTACAATAATTTTATGAGTGATCTCGTTCAATTAAAGATTAAGGAGCATTGCCGCAATATGGCGCGTGCATTGGGAGTAGAATCACTGGCTCGTTTTTAGCATTTATGCTTAGTAACGATAGAATGCAAGCTGCTTTGAATATATATTTTACACCTCAGCGAAGGTAAGAACTAAAAATTTAATACATTCCTGTTAACTAGTATTTTTTTTGGTTGTTTCACTTACCGTTGCTTTCCATTTTATTTTTTGTTAGTTCTTTAAACGACTGGCCATAATGTTTATCATCTCTATTAAGACAGCTTTTCCCTTAGTTAGCGTCAAGGCATTTAGATCTTGAAGCATAGTCCGTCTAAATTAGAAAATATAACAGATTTTTGTAAACATCACGGGACTCTGCCTAAGACGTAAGCTTCAAATGAGCTAAAGAAATACGGACTTTTTGTTCCACCACTATTTGTAACAATTTTTTTAAATACGCTTTTAGGATAAAGCACGTACATCCATTTCAGATTTTGCATAAACACTGCTATGGTAGTAGTACATATCACTCCGCTTTTACAAGGAAAAATCAAATATGACAAAATTCGGGGTTTTTAAGACTATCAGTTTTCTTTTTTTTTACTGCAAAAGTAAAAAGAAATATTTGATTTTTTTCTATGACCAGCCATTCAGCAGATGTCCCCTATACGTGCGAGCACGGTGTTGATTGCGGAGGATTGTAGGAAGATAGTGGTGGGGGAAGACAGTAGTGTTTGTGAACGTTCGATTTCAAAATGGAGAGATCAGGTAATCAGGAAAGACCACTGTTGGTAGGTTCTCACAAAAGCGATCAGTACGGTTAAAAAACGACGTGTCGCTATATGTAACTCGAGGACGAGTGATTGAGAATGCTAAGAAAGCCGTGTAGCTCTTTTGAAGGATTCAATCTTTTGTCTCTGTAGGACACTTTCTCTGCATATACTTGTATATAAGCGAGTGCCTCATTCATCATGCAGCGTTTGTTCTGTATCCCGTTGCTGCATGGTGTCTTCCCGAAGGAAAATGAGTCACACTAGGTGCTATAGTCAGCAAACGATCAGATAGGATTTTCTATTATGCCCAGGAGGTCGCTAATGAACAGCAGGAAAAGAAAGGGGGACAGAACAAAGCCTTGTGGTGTACCTGCATTTAAGTAGCATTTGTTTGAAAAATATCCGTCAATTACAATCGTTTTCCGAGAACCATGATATAAATCGAACGAAAATGGTGTCGACGCCAAAGGCAATCAGCTTGAATACAGAGCATAAGAGCATCATTCCACACTCTGTCGATTGTTTTGGAATTTCTAGAGAAATTATCTTACTTCTCTCAAAGTGACAAATATTTGTTCGCTTTCCATGTTTGCCAATTGAAATTGCCAACAATCACGATTTCTCTGTTGGAAAAATTTGATAGAATAGAAGATATTGTCTTGATAGGGCGTCAAAGCCATTAAAGGAAAACATTCTATCTGCCTACAAGCCTCTATAAACATACCCGAAAGAAATGTGTGCCCGGATAATGAATTTTACCCACAGCGAGGTGGATTAGCAATCTTGAGTTCTGCTGGCAATGGAGCACACTATGATATTTCGTTGCGCATACATATCGCACAAGTAGAAATCACGTGGTTCGCCGTTTCGACTTACAAATAGTGAATATATCGGTTCAAAATTACGTGTAAAAATTCTTCCCTAACCCGCGTGTAGTGGAGTGGTCAAATCTAAATTTCAGTCGATTAGGGACTTTTGTGCTATGGGGTAATGTTGGATACATCTGCAAATGCAGATCCGGCCGATAAGCACTCACTATATGTGGCTACTCCCTAATCTAGTTATAGTGCAGATGGTGATCGACAGGATCTGAGGATGGGTATGAACACTTTTGTCATTTTGGCTTGGGGGGGACAAAACCCCTGAGTGCATGGATGTTTATAATATTGTTATTGTTATATAGTGTATTGTTCTGTGTTATATTTTTGTGCCGCTCGTTTATTTGCTATGCTGCTGTATCGACTGTAATATTGTTGTTGTTGTTGTAGTCACTGCGATTACGTTGTTTCCTTTTTATTGATGTCTTACCGTTATTGGTGTTACTGCCCTGTACCCTAGCAAAACGCGTCCATCTTTTTGAACGAACACAATATTATTCCTATTTTATTTATATAAATTACTTAATTGTTTGGCAATATGTGCGGTACTTTCTCTAAAGAAGAGACTTTTGAAAATAATAAAATTTCTGTAGCTCGAATATCCAAAATTTTTTTTGTTAATCCTTAAGTTAAAGCTTGAAAATTCCTATTTCCAAAGGGCAGTGTAGATACGTTCTGACATTTCTTTCTGATATTGCATCGGTCTTCTTTGGGTTGATGCTTTCTGCTTGCTTCGATATGTTGATAAACTATTTCTAACAAAATGGACCGATAGACTATAATATTTGTGGAACTTCGCCAATCACAAATAAAAAAGGGGAAAGCTGAAATTTGGTTAAAATATTTACCGATTAAGATCAGACATACGCTCACAATTTTAGAAGAAATTGGGACACTGACTATTTTTTTTACATTTCTATAATTTTCTAGTCCATGAAGATATTTCCAAACAATCATCAGCAGCATCTGCAGCATCGACCAAAAAACGTTCCGATCGTTTTGCTCGCACATTTACAATAAACGATGAAATTTTAAGTCCATCTTTAATATATGCTACTTTTTTAGATATGTTTCTCGATGGAAGTGCATGGTTAATTGTATTTAAAAATTACTTGTCTTACCCCAAGTACTAAATTGTAAGTAGAAGAAAGATTTATTGTGACACTATTCTCAAGCGTAAAGTTAGCAAAGCAATTATTTTCGAATATGTCTAAATACATATAAGGAGTAGGAGTCAATGGAATTTATTCCTAGGCGATGCGTTGTCAAATGTTTATTACGCATAGAAGCATGATTTGGTGATTTCATACAATTTATCAGCGCGAACCGATTCTGCAGGATCTTTCCATTTATCAGCCGGGCGAACGCATCCTTCCCTTAAAAGTCTGTCTAGAATAGGGAAATTAGTTTCATATTCATACTTTTTTTCTCATAGTATGAGTTCGAGATTAACCTAAATCGGTTCCTGTTTCATTTACAGTTGTATAAGCACAGATATTATTCTTGCAGCTCTAATACTTTCTGGGTCTGCTCCGTCTGTTCAGGTACTTTATGTTAATCAAGTCATTCCCTAGTTGTTTTGCTTTTAGAACACTTTGGCGAACGATGTGCACTACGCCATACAGGATGCATATAAAGTTCTCTTGGAATGTTGTAAAGCTGCAATAAAAAAAAAAATTAGAAGAATACGCTGGAAACATGCGATTTTTTTTAATGAAAATTTGGTCTGTAAATTGGCTTAAAACAATATCCGAAATCTTTATTAATAATTAACTATCATTGCTTGTCTGGAAAAGGGCGATTCGTGAAACCAAAAGAAAATTTATTACGGCATAAATTTAATTCTCGATAAAAGTGTGCGGCAATCATGCCGGTGCCGTGCCAAGTTCAAAACTTAGGGCTATATCAGTAAATGCTTTTTGAAAGCTGATTGAAGTTGTTTTAAAAATTTTATGATTTCAGATGAAACATTAAAACTGCCATTTTATTGTCCTTCTATCTAAGTCTCGTTTTGACGTAATCCTTCTAGAATTGATGATGAGCTTAAGTGGATTTTAGCACCAGACACTTTTCTAGGGAAGCAAGTAATTGCGCATATTGCTTGTGTGTGGTCACTGTATCATATAAAAAAATGAAAATTATTTGCGCAAAGAAACGAAGCTGTAGTGCAAGTGTTGATTTTGGGTCCAATTTAAATTAATGACGCCAAGTAACAACAGCAACGAAAAGTGGACTTTGAAGAATAAAGGTAATGCCTGTCGGAGATTTACGAAAATTTATAATCAGGTCTTCCTCTTTTCAGATAGAAGCGTTCAAAATTTTGTAGAGAAGAGTAAAAGTTGGGGACTGCCGCGTCGATTGGTATGATCCCCAATTGTGCAATATGAGCTCAAGTACGTTGCATCACTTTTGTATATTTTTCTACTCCGGCTGACTCTTCAACTACTCGTTTCTCTGCTTTGCATTATCGGTAATCTTCACAAACATTCAACAGTCAGTAGCTGCATTTTCTGCAATGAACAATTTTGTTCCTGGCGTTTCATCGACATATGTAATGTAAAGTTTGCCGGCAACTTCCAGGTAATCTTTTTGCATTTACTTTTCAATTGCAATACGGGATTAAGTTTTAGTATATTAATCAATTACAAAAATGCTCACAAATTCCTAATTAAATTATTATCAAGAAGTGTTAATTACTTGTGTACAAACTTAAGAATATCTTAAAAATAGTAACATAGAGGTTTCGAAAAAAAAGGATTATGTTTATATATAATTTTCACTTGCGATGAAAATGGATATTGACTTACGCTAAGTATTTAAAGTAATCAATTTTTCGTTTTCATTTTATGTACAGATACGTGGATATGTATGGTTAAGCATTCGCTAATTTATAAGCGAACATACTGCTTTACATTCCGTAATCAGTAGGCGAATTGTTAGAGAGCTGTCTTTTAGTTGGACAAAATGAAGATAAAGAATTTTTTATTCAAAGAATATTCTTGCAGTTTACGATGGCTATTGCAACCAAAAAATATAAATTTGTTAACGCGAAGTTTATTTTCACGCGTACACGATTCAAATATTTTAAAATATGTGACAGCTTGTGATTTCTCTTAACAAGCAACAAAGTGCAAACATATGTTGTAGCGTATATGTCTTTCCTTCATCAAATTGGTAGTAGATAAGAATCTTTTACGAAATAACGACTCATTTCCGAAAGAGTCTTATTGATTCCCCCACTCGCAAGGTTATGCTGATTACAATCTTACCTAAACTTGTGTTGTTCGCAAAGTATTCAAAAAATGGGAAGGGCTAAGAAGAAGATTTCCCCCCTAATGAATATTTCTCCTGCCGTTTAAGCATCTTGTAATTTTAAATTTACTCTTTAAGATAAACGTTACTACGTCTGTTTCTTCAAAGCAAAGTTAATATTCTTAGTGACCATGTATCCAATTTACAAACCATCTAAATGTCTCAGCGACTCAGCGAACGACGATGTTTCCTTCTGGTGTATGTTACCCATGACTTTGTATTGTGGGGGCACAATATGCCCCCATAGCATGTCCTGGTCAAATAGATAAAGAATCATCAATCGACTGAGACCAGCATTAGTCAGGACAACTAGTGCCTGATTCAATGCCAGTTGCATTTTCTAGGCCAGCTTTGCCATGCGGAGCCGCGGTAGCATCATTTTTGACGGCCTCAGTTGCATTAGTTGTGATTGGTGGTTACAGCTAGTGCTGCTTTAATTTCGTTTATCTTTAGCTGGCTCTTCTTCGGATTTATTGTCGACGTTCCTAATGAATGACGTGTCAGGTAATCAGGAGCAGGATGTACTTGTTACTTAGAGACGACGTTAATTATCTTTTTTTTTTTTAGTACTCCACTGTGCTCACCTTCGTTTTTTCTCACCCTTTTTAAGGAAGCCTTTACAGATATTTCAGAAGGAGTACTGTGCCCGATTAAAACAAACAACTTTTCGTTACTTTTGGAGCAACAGTTTGCCCAACTTTGTCAGTTTCCATACAAAAATGGACAATTGAAGAAATGTTCATTTCTAATTACACTGTTCGGAACATTTTTGACTTCTCATACACATCTCTAATGCAATGAAACGTTTAATATTTGATAAGGGGTGGATTTGTATCAGATTGGAATAACAGAATGTCAGGAAACCCTGCTTAACTGCATTTCGAATGACAATTGGCGGCGTGAACAAAGTAGAAGTACACATTTTTTTACAGAAAAAAAAAACAAAAATTCTATGGTAAATACCCTACACCTACAGTTATTCATATATCGGCTTTTCGAAAGAAGGCGTTATTTGGAAACTGTTCGGTAGGAACCCAAGAGAGCAAGAAGGACAGACGGATAGGCATGCTTAAATTGATTTAGAATGTAGTGCTTCTGAATCGATTGTTTTAATCAAGTGTGGGTCCTTCCGGTATAAGCTTGTACTACAAGCGGTGTCGGTTACAATTACTAACAATTGCGAGAAGAGAAGAATATTCTTTTAAATGAACCCATGTTACTTTTAAGACATCACATTGCTCGTCAACATCAAATAAATCTTTTTGATAAGTTTAACAGGTTTCGTCAGCTCGCAGGATATGATTATAAATAAAATCAATTGACTTCAAAACTTTAATTGACGTCTTTAGTACCCTTCTACGTCTTCTTCTGTTTTGTTTGTTTTTTTGTAGACCGTCAAGGCAACGATCATGTCGCGAATAAGTTCTTCGCATTGCTTCGCAAAGACACGGTACTACAGGTGACAGTGAGATTTTTTTAGAGAACACACATGTGCTTCTTGCAAAACGATAGAAGAAATAGCTTTAAAAAAGTCCACAATGAAACAACTCGTACAACATATGGGTGAAATGAAGTAGCCTTGGGTAA
Organism: Glossina pallidipes; assembly: GCA_000688715.1. Classification (NCBI taxonomy): domain Eukaryota; kingdom Metazoa; phylum Arthropoda; class Insecta; order Diptera; family Glossinidae; genus Glossina; species Glossina pallidipes. Next base: position 304,316 of record KK499986.1, read on the forward strand.
GCTTTAAGTGAAACTACGTCCGCAACGAATGTAAAAAACTTCCTTCAATGTTCATAACATACAGATATTTTTTTGTAGAATTCACTTCAACTGTGCCTATATGGCATAGGACATATGTGGGAAGAAATTTAAACAATGTTAGTCTCCCTATATGTTAAACTCGGAAATACGACTTCAAAACTTTGTTCGGAAACCTGAACCGAAAAAGTGACATTCTTCCTCTTGTATTTTCCTTAGGAAATGTTTGAAAATCAACAGAATCAAAACAGAATCAATACAATACATAATATATGAATGCATAAAAAGTATATATCTACGAAATAAATAAATATAAACACGATCGCTGCCGTGCGGCTGTTGTTGATTCTTAACATCTTGATATCTGCAAAAGAAAAATATTGTGATTATTGAATTTTACATATAAAGGTGGCCACATACTTCGCCTACGTCACGATGGACATGTTGACATGATGTAAATTGTTGCGAGGATGTCAAATTGTCAAAGTCGACTCTTGACGTTTGCACATAAGGGCGGGAATCCGCTAAAAACATTATTTCTTCTTCGTATCGAAAATGTTCAGCCATTTTTCTAATTTAATAGCACGTTTTTCAATTTTTGCACACGTGCAAACCTATTTATACAAGTCGTAATGAAAACTTTTCAATAAGTCAATATAAAATTTAAAATTTGAAAAAAAATTGACAAACTGTTTTTGGACGATGATAACACATAAACGTAAAATTTTCTGTTTATTGTTGTCACAGTGATGAACGGTTGCTTAACTTCAAAAATGAAATAAATTGGTGTCACTAAAACAAGAGTTCTTGAAAGGATAATAAACTCCATATTTTTTCTTCAAACAATTCAAGGGAAAATTTATTTGAAGATCAAAGTTAGCAAGCAGCTAATTACACCAAGAAATAATTCAAGCCTAAATAAATGTTACGAACAAGTACGATAGAAGTAAAATTAATATAGTATAGGTATTAGTAGTATTCTATGCTTCTTCAAAGGAATTAGCTTGAATTTTCCTCATCTCTGGTCATCTCAGTTGTGCCCCGACAATTATCAATCGTGATCTGAATGTTAACACGAAAGTGGAAATAAATATATATATTTAGAATAAAAATATTAACAAGTTACTCATCCTTTCATCGTCACTTTGCGATTAACCGTTCCTTTTTGTCTTATTAGTTTTAACTGCTTCTTTTCTCTGTTATTTCTTCTATTCCTGTTCCGACGTTTACGACAGCGCTTGGTCCTTTCCTTTTCTAATTTTCTGACAATGTTCCACCGCTTGTTGAACTTATCCAAAAGTTCGTCTAAAAAGGAAAAAAAGAATAATTATAATTAAAAATATGTTATTAAAACACAATGTGCTATATAACTGTACTTGATACAATTGCCAAATCCAGAGCAGATTTAATATTAAATAGTATTTCTAAAATTTTATCCATTTCCGAATCGTTTCTTTTTAATCTAAAAAGAAGAGAAATTAAAAGTTGCACACAACCATAGGCAATTTCATGTAATTTGTACAGATTGGAAGGAAAGAAATGCGTGCTCCTCTGTTCTTTCTGGTGACTTTTCCTGATTATTTATATAAATTTGTTTATTTATTTAATCCTTTCTCAAAGTGATGGCAACTCTAGTTTAATAAAAATAAATATAAATATTTTCGTGACAACTGAATAATTTTTAGAAAAATTTATTTAGAATCGAAGTCCTTCTTATATATTAGCCATATTCCTGTAATCGTCAATCGCAGTATTGTCCGTCGTTAATTTTCAACAAGTACTTACTATGACTTGGGTATCTGATTATAAATATACGTGGTATGAAAAGTTGGCTATGAATGTCATTAGATCGGGTGGTCATCTACCGGATCACGTTGCATTTGTCATGGATGGTAATCGGCGGTATGCTAAATTAGAACATATACGTAAAATTGATGGTCACTCTCGCGGCTTTGATAAACTGAATGATTGTTTGCGCTGGTGTTTAGATATGGGCGTAAAAGAAGTGACCACATTTGCGTTTAGTATAGAAAATTTCAAACGGTCAGAAGAGGAGGTGGATGATTTATTAAATCTAACTCGCGAAGTATTTACAAGGTCGTTAACGCACGACTATGGAGTTCGCGTAAGAATAATAGGAAATTTAAGCCTTTTACCAGAAAATCTACAATATTTGATGGCACAAAAAATGTTAGAAACAGAAAAAAACAATAAACTCTTTCTAAATTTCGCATTTGCCTATACATCCAGAGATGAGATAACCGAGGCTATAGAAGCTATATTAAAACAAGAAGATCATGTGTTAGAGGAGCAAGATATTAATGAGCATTTACTAGAACAATGTCTATATACAAAGCTTTCAACACCGCCCGATCTACTGTTTCGAACATCCGGCGAATCTCGCATAAGCGATTTCCTTATGTGGCAGGTAGAGTTTCATTGCTGAAATGTAAGCCATAAAGGAATTTCATAATTTATTTCTTTTCAGCTAACATATACTGTATTGTATTTTGCCAAAATATTTTGGCCAGCGACATCTCTTTGGCATTTTCTGGCTGGTATATTTTCCTATCAACGAGCTAGTGTACGCTTGGAGCCTTTTAAACGTAAACAAAATACAGGATATGAAGCGACCAGAATGAATACTTTGAGCTTGAATCGTGTTCAAACGTTTTTAAAACAGTTAGATATTTATAGGGCAGAAGAGTTGTCGAAGTTACGGAACAAATAGTTTTGATATGTTTAGCGTGGGAAGATGTTGTTTTGATTTGTATGTATCTTACATCTGATTTAATAAAAGTATCTTCATCACTCAGCGTCATTCTTAATTCAAATTAATTATTCGCGGAAATATGCCTAATAAGCATATCACACAGGTGGTTATACACTGTTATTGCGGTAGACAGGCTTGGGGCACGTTGATATAGTGTAATATGTCCCGTATTGCATTGCTTACAGAATGCACGCTAGTCAAATACAGTACTCCTTCCTCATTCGAAAAGAGCGATCCATGCCCAGTGCATCGATCATTTATTGTGTTCTTTAAAATCGTATAAGTACTAAAATTGCAATTAAAAAATTCGTTATTAGGAGTAGTAAGAAATATTTTGTTGAAAAATTTATAGGATAATGTATTGATTATTTAATATAAAATTCAATAGAAGACTTACAACTCACAAGGGATAAAAAGTTATTTTTCTCTTCTTCACATAACCACCTCATACATTAAAATCAATACATAATCTTTTACATGGTGTTTTACAATATAAAGTTTTCTTTACAAAAACAAAATATTGTTGTTTGATTGCATTTGGTGTTGTCTTTAACTCAGTTTGGTGCCTGTAGCCAATCCATATGATATACAGTAATATTACGTTAAAAAGAAATAGCGCGAATAAAAAATAATAATAAAATATAAAATTATGAAACAATTAGGTATATTCAACATATATGAAGCACTTTAGTCTATTTTTGTGTACTTTGATTGTTTTATATCCACTCAACAGAAAAGTGCAATTACTGTAAGCATTGATTTTTTTAATTTCCCTTAAATAAGTTTTCTAATTTATGTTTCGAATTATTTTTCCATCAAAACAAAATCTGTATTTAGGATGAGCTGTGTTATCATATAGGTTTTTATCTTCATCTTTTGACTCCTTCAACATTTTCGCAACTCATTGTTGTGCCATCTGAAGTCTACGCTTCAATTCTCTTTTTTACGAATTTATATTACACAGTTTATGTCGACTATTTCTGATTGTAATTGGTGTAGTGCTGGTGGAATTTTGTCATATACCAACTCGTAGGGGCAATAACCATTTAGGGAAGACAGTACGGTGTTTATAATAGTATGTAAAATATTTTAACAATTTATCCTAATCTGTGTTTTATTTAAAAATATATAAGAAAGTCCACATTCATTGCAAGTTCGGTGGGATCTTCCAGTGGTACCTAGTGCTGGCTGTTGAGGTAACGTTTTCAATATATAATACTTGGCAAATATCCTGCATGGTCTGATGTTGGTGTTTCGTATACATACCACACACAATTTTCCGTATTGGAATAGACGTCAGAAAAAAATTTGTATTAATTTCTGGAGCCACAATTCTGGTTGTTTTATTAAGGCATGGTACCGAAATCAAATATTTAATCAGATCATACATAGTAGTAATCGCATATTCGTTGCCTTTATATGACTTGTATCAATAACAATAACATCAAATGCGCGCGCTGATGTGTATCGTCGGTTCTTCTGTCTTTCCTAGTGGTCTTTTTTTTCGTATTGCGTTCATTTTCTGACATATTTCCGACATTTCTTTCCAAAAATATTTCCCTTTTATTTTTCTCTTTTATATATTCAATTAGAAAATCGTATTCGTTCAATTCTAGGCGCATTCTAGTCCATTTCAAAGAAAACAAGAAAGCCACAGATCAATGACCGCTTCTTACAATAAATTTTTTTTCATACATAGGTAAAATGAAACGCCAAAATGCCTTGTAAATTGCTGTAAGTTGTTATTCAATAACGGACTCCTTACGTTCACCGGTCGTAAAATTTCTCGACGTGAAAGCTGGAGCTACAGCTAATGCCATCGTAA
>KK499986.1:309732-336984 GCA_000688715.1 Glossina pallidipes
TTAATAACAATTGTCTTTATTGAATGTCCTATATTTTTAGGCGGTTTGAACGTTTTATAAAGATTAGCGAATTAAAAGCTGTTTTGAATTGTTTAATAACAATTGTCTTTATTGAATGTCCTATATTTTTATCCTCCTGGCAGGATAGCCATGTAATAAATTTCTTTTTGATGTTGGGAAGATTCCTTATGCATCTTTCTACTATGTGACTTAAGTGTTGTGTAATATTGTCCTACTCTGCTCGGCTTCAGATCGACAAGTCTATCTGCTTCTTATAATGCCAATCGGATCGGCATGAAGCGGTCCCTATACAATATTAATTTAGGCGGTTTGAACGTTTTATAAAAATTAGCGAATTAAAAGCTGTTTTGAATTGTTTAATAACAATTGTCTTTATTGAATTTTGTGAGCTGTGTTTATACTTAAATTTACAGGTGATTTTATGCTAACGTAATCATAATTGTTTTAATTGGGGCGCTTCGCATCGTATCGCATTTCGTAATGCAATACTCAGCCATTTGAAGTGCGACATAATTTTTGTTTTTCTGCACTTCAAAGTGAATGCATATAACGATACACTGCGGCACACTAAGGCTCACACACTGCCGTTTTTCGCTTAGTCAGTGTAACCGTAAGTTGTCAATTCGCCCTAAGTGATCGTTTTGCGGCGACCACTTTGCGGTACTTGCATTTGTATTGTCCCTTAGGGGCTTTAAAATGTACGGTATTGTTTTTGTTTGCTCGTAACGTTAATGTTAATTTCAAAAAATATATTTATTACTAATATATATAAAGTAAAATTAAATTCATAAAATGTATTCTCTGCTTATAGCTATAAAAGTCATAACATCATTTCAGAAAGCAAATTTTATATGTAATGAGAATTTTGAATTGAAATTGCACGACCAGTCATTTTGACTGGTCTGGTAAATCTAGTGTTAAATAAAAACATTTTATTTACTCTTTTTTTTGTTTTGTTTAGTAAAATGGATTAGTCCTGCTGGCTGTAAAATCAATATATTCAGTAGAATGATGTGTTTTTATGATTTATTGATCCTTTGAATTTTATCAATGATAGCAACAGTTTATGGCGATGTAAGGAAAGATTGACGATACACAATTGATTACAAGCTTTGACGAATTAAGAAAAAAGAAGGTATTACCTTTCACAAATTTCGAATTTTTTGTTTTGGTTCAGCTGTTTGCAAGTAAGCAATTTTGTTTAGAATTTATTTTATTTTCAATTTGCAGCTGTTTTCTCTTATAGGAGGAGATAGCTGTAAATAACGAGATCAATGTATTGCTATCTATCTGCTGTAACTTGGTCTATATTAAAAGAAACAACTTATCGTCTCCAGGCTAAATACAGAATGCTGCCCATGAGTCTGCCTGCAGCCAGAAAAATCGATGATACTTTCCGTCGCTTTAACTTTTATCTCGAAGATTCTTTCTTTACCAAAATGTAGTTTACCAAATGAAATTTTCAGTTATTTTCCGGTGATAGGTGTAATTACTACAAATTTATGTTGACCGTTATAATTAGCGGTTTATTACGAAACGTTAGGGTTATGAAATAAGAAAAGAAACTGTCGGGATACGAATATATAAAATTCCCCTTTATGGGATAATTATATTTTTGAATTTAGAAATGAGTACAAATTGTGGCAACACTGGTATTAATATTTAGCGCCATATTCGGCGTTGGACTTAAGAAATATTCAGATGTTCTTTTAGAAGAAGTAAAATTAGAATAAATTTATGAGAAACTAGAAAAGTTATAAGTGCAATTAGGACAATGATACAAGCGGAACATGTAATTGAAAGAAATCAATTTGCAATAAGAAAGTGAAGTGAAATAACGGACAAGAAGGGAAAGAAAATTGAGTGTACCTTACCGTTCATTGTGAAATTGAAGCAATGGAAGGAAAAAGTTTGTAAGACTTTTTTAAATAAAATACTTGGACCTTGGTATTTCTCAATAATTTATTTTATATTAGTTGTTCGAAAGTTTGGTTTACAAGTGGTGAAATTACAATAGTGGACTTACGCGGTATGGACAAAAACCAGCATATCGACGTGGTGGCTTACAGACCGTCTTACTTTACATCGAACGGAATTATTTACTCTACTCTCTACACTTTTCATTGGTAAGTTTTACTTTTCGCCTCTCGCAGTTGTCTTGTCACAAGAAAACACGCGGTTCGTTACGACAACCAAACCTATCAGTCGGCCTAGAAGTTATGCCTACCTTGTTAAGAATTCCTTACGGGAAAATGATAACCAAAGTTATGCAAAAAGGCATAAGCAATGGACTATAGAAGAAACGCAAGATTTATTAGGAATGGTGGTACTTACGTATTAACGCCACCGCGGCAAAAATTTAATGATTTAAAATCAAAACACCTTAGAAGCCAAAATAACTTTTTTTAAAAGTAAAGTATTTATTATGACTCTGGTGGAAAATGAACCGATAAAGAATTCAAGATAGATTCAAAACGGTTTTCATTTTCTTTTAATTGATGCTGCCGCACGATGAACTCTGCTAAATAAGATTCCAAATGATGTCTGGCTGTCCCCCTATGTCTCTTATTTCTCCATTTAGCGCTGCCCCACATTCTCTCAACTTTTTGTGTAAGAACTCCTGCATAGGATCAATTAAATTGCATTTATGATTAACTTTAGCGTTATGAAATCCGTTTATTTCTATTCTATTTGTTTGGTAAATTTTATACTAATAATAGTATACTTTCCTTACCTTATCTTACCCTACCTTACGAGCACTTTTTTAAATATTTCTCTTAAAAATTTTATACTACTAATAGTATACTTTCCGAATTGCTCAAATATAGAATGATGCCAATTATTGGTCAACATAGTAAAGGTGATGTAGCAAAAATTTCCTTTGAACGACAGAATTGTAGGCGTTGGTGGCTTAATTGGAAAACCTGATTTATTATTCATATTTGATGCCGATGAAATTGAAAATGGAAAGAAATTTAAGCTTCAATCTCAATACATATTTAATTGAACAATCATAGTGTTACCGCAATGAGGGGCCTACGCCGTTTCGACCGCCATTGCCCAACTTGGTGAAATATAAAAGCGTAGTACGTAAGGAGTTTTAATCGTACGTAAGGAGGATTTAATCGCATAATCGTGTCGTAATCGGTTTTTGGCGGGATGGGAAATTGCATTTGCAGTTGTATTAAATTTTCGGCCAGTTTTAATATGTCCAGCGCAGATCTCGTTCGTCTTTTGTTGTTTAATGATATGTTGGAAAATAACCGTTCCAAGAGATCCTGGCTGAATCGATATCCGCAGATGGATATGCCAGGTAAACCTTGCAGCAATTCGTCTACTGTGAATATAAAATTTTTTATCATCAGACGGGTGTCAACTGGCAACATTTCATGCTCAAATTCTGTCTTTAAGAATTGGATCGCTGTTTTTAATATTGCCTTCTGCTGCTCCCAGCTGGTGGTGTTTATTTGTGCGTAATGGAAAATATGTAGCCACTTGGACAACTAATATGCTTCTATGTCATCCGCGTTTTCGTTCCTTCTTATTTAGCGCTGCTTTTAAGACCGCTGGCGTCATGCCGTTGTAGAATCTTACAGTTTCTATGGCCATTCACGGTGCGATTGCTGACGCTATGGCGGCTCTCCTTCCCCAAAATTTGTCCGCTTGGCCTTTTTTTGTCTTCCTGGCTTGTATCCTTTTCAGCGAACCAATATCGTACTTTTTGCCCTTCATTATTTTTTTTGGTGGTGCGCTACCAACATACGGATATAATCGCATATGATGACGATTCCATACTTTGCCCCGTCACTTTTTGTTCTGGTGGATACGCCGTTCACAAAATTACCCAAAAACGGCCAGTTTAGTGGACTTTGGTCGCAAACGACCGCTCTGAGGTTCAGTCCGAGCTCCTCGACGGCGTCCAGTAGAGTTTCGAAGAGCTTCGTGCCGTCTTGATAACGGGCGCTTATGTCCGGAACAGCGGCGAGTAGCATATTAAACGGGGTTAATATGCTACGTATTCTGAAACATAACATGGTTCTGCTCGGCTGCGGCTTTCCGTTCACGTAGCCGCACCCATATAATTGGTCCACTGACCGATTATATTTCGTGTTCTGATTCGTCCACACTTTATCGAAAAACAGCTGGACAACTTTGTCGTGAAGACTTAAATTCTTCACGACCTCCCGTAATGCCGGCACATTCGGCATTACGTCGAAAATATCGGAAGTATTGTGGCATTGTCGCGCCTTTCTGGATTGGCCAACGCCAACGCGATGTCGACGGCATTACGTCGAAAATATCGAAAGTATTAGACGCCTTTCTGGATTGGGCCAACGCCAACGTCGATGTCGACGGCATTACGTCGAAAATATCGGAAGTACTAGACGTATCATCCCCCCTTATTTGGTCTATCAGTTCGTCTATTAGTCTATCGGCTTCGTCTGGTCTCTGTTGCCCCGCTATTTTGTCCATTACTTGCACTGTCTGTACGTCCATTGTTTCTTTTCCTCCCTCGTCGAAACCAAGAAAATCGTCCAGCCCGAGCTCCTCGACGGCGTCCAGCAGAATTTCGAAGAGCTTCGCGCCGTCTTGCTAGCGGGCGCTTATGTCCGGAACAGCGGCGAGTAGCATATTAAACGGCGTTAATACGCTACGTATTCCGAAACATGCTTGCTATACATTGCTTGCTTATAGCTGCAAATCTTTACAATAAGTTTACGAACTTTGTTCTTTAAAAAAAGAGTTATATTTGTTTAATTGGGTTTGTTAAGTTTTTAAGTCATGTTTTGAATTAAGTATTTTTAAATTTAATGTAAGATTATATTTCTCAACAGTCGTTTTTATTCACTTATATATTTTCCTTTTTCAAAGGTTCTCTTTTCATTTCTTTACCATTTAGTATTCATTTTATATATTTCGTCAATTTAGATTTGGTTGGTTTATTTAAGTTATTTTTTTCTAAAAATTATAAATTTAAATTTAACATTTTCTAAAAATATCCTTTTTTTATTTTTGAACACTTAATTGAATTATGATGAAGACTCGTTGTTTCTTCGTTAGCTACTTAACTTGTTACCTATGTTTTTTGTAATAAGTCTATGATTGCGTGTTATGCTCACTGTTTATTTATTGTGTAATTTCGGATGTGTGCGGGTATGTCGGGTGGCGGTTTATTAAATTTCGCTGGGTTGTATTGTGTTGTGGGGATGTAAAGGGTGAATACGGGGGTAACTGTTACATAAATTCAAGTCGAATCACGTACGATCGCTGTCATAACTTTTACGCACGATGTAAGAGCATTGGTGAAAATCCAATTTTAGTGAGATCACTGTGCGTGTAGTAGAAGTACACATGAGGGAGAACTAAATATATACATAACTAAAAGTATACATTTTGTTCAAAATTGTGATTTGAAGCATCTCAAGCACGTTTTATGTATATGTTTTCAATTACAGCATTAATGTTATTAATTAGCAGCCATCCGATAGCTTGCTCTTTCATTCTCATTATTTGTATTGGCACAGATTATTTGTATTAATACAAATCTGTGTTTTTAAGTGAATATGCTCTATGATGCACGTAGGACAGTGTGTATATATATAGTATATCAGTTATTGAAAACGAAGTTATTTGATTGAACACTTGATTTTAAATTATTCTTTAAAAAGTTGAGTGTGCGTAATTACAAGATTTCGTTCATTTGTTTTCATTGTTTATTTTGTGTGGACAGATTTGACCTTTGAGATTTGATTTGAGAATGCGAGACAGATAAATTTTGCTTACAGGCAAGAGACGAAGTATTTAAACAAATGTTTAATGTTTAATGAAATGTTTCTTAACTCTTCACCTCTTAAAAGAACGATTGTTGTCGACCGTTAGTCTAAAAACAAAGAATTCCAGTAACCCTGGCTATTGGAGGTTTCCTAGATTCCTTTTGATTCAAAACGTTTTTCATATATGGCATTGGAATATCAACGTTCATATATTCGGAAAGTTTTGTTCTTCCGTAATTTCTTTAAAGAGAAGCTGAAAACCGTGAATATGGTGAGGATGGCTAAAATGTAGTAAATAATATAGTAGAAGTATAATTGACTTGTTATTCTTTAAAAACTTGCACATGAAATTATCTCTGACAAAGCTACAGCGGATTACATGAAATTAAAGTTGAATTGGCGCGAGTTGCACGATGTTAGCTCTTATTGGCAATAAGGATCCTTAGATCGCCACCATGGGGGGAGTGCGAGATGTGATCCATTCTGACAACACGGTAGTTTTTGACAGTGAAAGTATCGGGAGTTTTAAGGAATGTTTAGGACAGACATGTCCCTGAGCAGTAAAGATGCTGCTCGAGTTATTTTGTTTTGTTGCGAACGTTGGTGTTATTAAATTGGAGTATTTTCAATACGCTGTCGGCATATCGGAAGTGATTGTTTCAATTTTTCCTTTGAAATAAAAGAAAAAGGAATGCAAGGCTGCTAATGCAGTGCCCACACTTCTGTTGTTGTCTACCGTTGGAGTTGTTGTTACCATTTCAATGATACTGGCATATAATGTCGATGGGGTAGTTTCTGTTGCTTTAGAGATTTATGATGATGGGTACGTTGTGGCTGCTGTTACTACAGCTGCTCAAATTCGTTGCGTTCGTTTTTTTTCTTTCTTTGATGTTTCAATAATGCTTGGAATTAAATATATGATTATCTTGGGACAATATACATTCAATCAATATAGAAATGTTCACTTTTATTAGCCTATTCAATTAACTTTTTTGTTTGTAATTCACAATGTAGGGGAGGAGGGGGGTTGAATGTTTTTTACGATTTTCCATGCAGTTAAATTTCAGTATTCTTTTTTTTTCCACTAGGCCCTACCGGGCATGCGTTGTCAGGGTATGCGTGGTATAGATTGTTTCTAAGTTCTATAATTGGAAATGCGGCGTTGTTTTGATTGGATGAAGAAAGCGTACCCACGCATAGAACGCGTACAGAATCTTGCTCTGGGAACTTCCAATTGTTTCGTGTCGTTGATTTTAACCGCATGACCTCGTGGGCACAGCATGTTTCATGAATTGGATATGAAATTATGTCCTTTTTCATTTTTTAGAGTTTCCCAGCACAAGATTACTTGAATGGTTGGTGAAAATGCGCTTTATTCTGTTTCTTTTTTTCGTTTGTGTTTAATTTATTGTGTTTTTTTCGCAATGAAGTACGTGTGTATATGTAAGCAGCCAAACAAAAACTCTAAGCTTGTGTTCAATGACTTCTTTGTTTAGCAGCTTTGTTAGTAACTGCGTAGTTGTTGAGATTTTCGCTAATGTACAGTAAGTTTTCCATTCTATTCATCTAGCGTTTGTAAAAGTCTTTGGGAAAAGAAATAATGTGTCGCACAATGTTACAAAAGTTGACGTTTGAAGCCCATGGGGGTTTAATCCCATATTTTCGGGGGCCGTTTACAACATCCTTCCAATTCCTTTTACAACATCTATTGTGGATTGATAGCTCTTGACCCTTTTGACAACAATAGCTTTTTTAACAGTTCCGCTCAGTATTGAATTGCCAGAATTGAGCAGTTTCGGGATGATTTCAGCTTTTAACACTCTATTTTCAAATGTGGGAAAACAATTCAGTTGTGATGTTGTTGATGGGTGGATGCTGTGATGGGTGTCGCTTTTATTTTTTTTTTTTTAGTAAGAATGCAAAACGCTTCCTTTCATCCCCCCTCGCTCTTTGAGAGCATGTAAAAGCGGAGTGGACCCCGACCTCGGGCCGTCCGACGGGAAATCATAATGTCGGCCTCTCCTCCTTGACGTACTGTATTTTACCCGCAAGTATTGGCAGAGTGGGTCATCCTCCTCCAGCGGGACCCATTCGGCATTATTGCCGAATTCTAGCCGTGAATGTGGTGCCTCTTCGCTCAACAGCCCTATGGTGGGCTCGATGCTGTCCATCTCCTCGTCTGGGTGGCGCGGTTTTATCACCCCCAGTGTGATGGGCTCCTGGCTATAGTCCTCGGCGGTCACCCTGGGCTGTTCGACCACTGACATTGCCCGTACAGTTATCGGCTCTTCTTTGGGTGTGAGCAGGATCACGTCCTCCGCTGGTTCACTCGTTCCAGGTGCTTTCGTGGTGTTGGTATGGGCCCGCCCCTCCTCGCCCGCCAACGAATGGCAATGGTTCACCACGCCGTCGGTAAGGTGAGGGGTCCCAGCCATCCTCGCTTTGATTTAGATATATCTCCAAATTGCGAAGGAGGAACACGCCACAGTCCGCGGATTTGGCTTGCCGGGGGACGCTGACTACGCGTAGTGGCATGGCGTGATGGTCCAGGTTGACATCGTGTCGATACTTCATCCTATTAAGGAATTCCATGTAGCGCCAGATGTTTGTGGCGATGTCCTCCGTGGGGTACCCGCCGATGGAGTCGATGTGGTAGATCGCCCTTTTGGGCGCGGCCATGTCTGGGTGGACGACTATCGCCAGACGCCAGTTACGTGTTTGTTAGCTCTGACCATAGGCTGGTGATAAGCTGTTTTCGAAATATTTATTTTTGTCGACTTGCTATTGTTGCTATATATGATTAACACTAAAGCTATCGACATTTCATGTGTACCTAATCCTACCATGAGAGGTCAAATGACCAAATTTTGTTCGTTTTACTGACAATATCTTATTTGACAAGATTTGATGAGCGTTTTTTGCTTATCTATTTCTCTTTCTGATATTTGATCCCAAGTTCTTTGTACAAAATCCAAGCATTTATCCCGGCTAAATCTAAGATATTGAAAAATACCTGTAAAGGCCATCTTTGACAATTAGGTTTTACACTATATTTTCTGGCCATTTGATCGGTTACATCTACACCGAATTTTGTGCTATTGTAAAATCTAATTGTCTCTGGTATACGGGTGTCATGCGTATATTATGTTAACAAATTTCTTCTTTAGTGAACATAGTCTATTAAAATTTGTGATTTTTACGAAATTTATAAAATTCCTCCTCCTTTTATAGTTCTCACGTAATTTAACTCCTTTTTTTTCTGATTCTGGGCTTTTCTTTTTTTTTTTAATTTTTTTTGTTCTTCAGTTTAAATTTTTATTTTTCATGTTTGTAAATACCTAAACCAGTTTTTATCAAGAGTCGAGTAATGTTCGTAGTAGTTGACCAAGAAGGATGACTTCCTCCGCAATTAGCACATGTTTGGTTGTTCTTGCACTTTTTTTTATTCTAGGTGTTGGCCACTTTTGTATCTTATAGGTAATATTTAGCCTCATATTTGCACCAAGCAACGTCTACAGTGAGCGATAGACGGCAGCGTTCAAAAACTGGTTGGGCGGCGGGATTGGTCTTCAGCGAAAATCAATAGCATGTTCCGAAACAAGTCGAACTACCATTAGCTGCTTTTACTTTATTTTTTTATATTTTGTTATGTCTCTTGATCCTTCCTCAAATTCTATCTGATGAAATTTAGACTCTTTATCTAGGCAAAGGAAGAATGTATACAAGATTAAGGAGACCTGTCGGCTAATCGTTTTTCTGTTAATTCCACGACTAATCTCCATGCGTTATCATTAATATATAAATATTTTTCGAACACTGGTAAACTAGAGCTATTGTACTCAGATGGGGACGGTTTCACGATGCCGGCTACAATTAGTTTTTTGTACATATCTGCTCACTTCTTCCTTATGAGAATGTGGAATTCTGTAGTTCTTGGTTCGTTTTAATCCAAGTTTCTATCTACAAAAACTATTGACTGAGATATTCTCTGATTCCAATACAAAAACATCTACATAACTTTCGTCTCTGCCCAATACTAACTACGGTTGTCAAACGCTTTTTCATAATCTATGAAACAAAGGAAAACGTCTTACTGTTCTAGACTAGGACCTGAATGCGGAATAAAGCTTCTTTGGTGCCCATCCCTTTCCGGGAACCAAACTGATAACAGCCAAGTGATGATTGGCATTTATCATAGAGCCTTTGCTGAATTATTATATTACTCTATAATCCTGACACATTTGGCATTGTTTTTCTTTGGGATTGTGATGAATGGTAAATTTAATAAGTCGTCACAATTCAACTTTTATTGTACCGACTATTGTCCAGTCATTATTATGGATATTATAGCGTTCTATTCCCAACGCATAAATACCTTTCGCAGCTGTCAGCCGAAAAACCAGACTTATTGGACATCAGTTATTCTCGTTTATTCGCGCGTGTATCAGGCCATTTGCAATAGTTTTTTTGTAACGGCAAACAATTTGTGATCATAAGACACGAGTTCATGTTAACAGGATGTTCCTTGCGATTCATTCAAATTACACCATTGTCCATCTCTCGAGTCAGAACGAAAAAGGGCCACAAGATCTAATCAAATTGTAAAAACTACTTCCTACCTTTTCTGCTATTTTCAACGCGGTGTGACTATGTCAGTTAATAAAACACGTTGTCGTCTATGAGGTGAGTTTATTAGAACTGGCATAATTTCTTACATCAGTATCTTAAAACTTGGCCATATAAAAGATGATATTTAATGCTACCTTGAAAATGCTGCCTCTTCAAATTGCTCACGCCAGTAATACAGACGTTGATTTAGCGTTTTTGTTATACCGTTACACCGGTCAACAATCAATGCTTGCTTGTACAGCCATCTCACTGCTTAACAGAATCGAAAGTAGAAACAATACGATTCGAAAGTTGTTAGAGGAACGAAGGAAGTGTTCCGACTTCTTATGGATATGAGATTAAGAGAATGTACTCCTTTCTCTACTGTCCTTTCATGCTTTTAGTGCGTGATCGAATATATTTATACAGATATTTGCTTAGTCACATCACGATTTGCGGCATTCAACTTTTTCAATAATTATTCTCTTTCCAAAAATGACCGTTAATTTTCTATTATCAACACAGACGGCATTAGAGTAAATTGGTATAAAGTAATTAAGTTTATAGTGAGGCTACGAACCGATGCTTTTATGGTATGTGTAAAGAGCGACACACCTAATCACATTCGTATCTCCGTCAACTTTTATGATGAATTATTTAAGGACCTCTTCAATTCACAGTAATAACCGATCCTTCTCGTCAATGAAGTCATCAATGTAGTCCAGAAGGTATTTATGACTGAAATCGTGCAATCCTTTGCAAGAATGCATATCTGAAAGAGAGTAAATGCTTATTTGCTGAGTCTCATTCGCGAGACTTTCGTCGTACTCTTACCAGTGAATTTTGGTAGACGAGAGCATTTTGTTCGGTTTAAGTTGCTTTTGAGATATTGGATATATTGGATTTTAAATTTTTCGGTTAATGAAGTTGTTTTGAGAAAATGAAAAATTTTTATTGTTTTTTATTCAAACTAGGCATGTATATATAGTTTTACCCGCAAAGAAGAAAAGGGCAAATTAAACCATTTTGGTTTAACTGCTTTTGAAGATATCTTTAAGGTTCTTGCCCTTACCAACATTTCACTCAAAGAAAAACAAAAATATCTCACCATTACTGTTAATCTCTTTGTTTTCTTTGTCTCTCTCAAGAGATTCTTTTTGATTTATATGCCCGGTAATATTCTGTCGTTTGTTTAGCCATAGAGTTATAAATAATTATCGTGAGATTGTTTATTTTATTTGCTAAGCCTTCCTTCTTTTGCTTTTGTAGATTTTCTCTTCATTGTCTATAGGTCGGTCCCGTTATATTCTTAAATCCTTGTCCCAACATATTTATGTATCTCAAATCGCGTTAAGGTATTCTTCCGTTTATAAATGCAAAATATTTATTTTTGGTCTCAAATAGAGCTTGTTGTTTTCGGCCGTAGTAGACTTTATCACACGTATGCTTTTGACATTTGGGGCGGTTGTCTCGGTGTATGTGTTTATATTTACTAGGTGAACGATGTTAGTATAGTATTCGATAGTGCTTGCCTCCTCCCTTTTGATAAGGATTTGAGCGAATCACAAAAATTGGGATTTAGGCGTTTTATTCGATCAAAGACTAAGTTTTGAGATTACGTACATTGAGCTCTCTTGAAATAAAGTTAGGTAGTCTCAAAGAGCTTAGCGATCCTTACATTACAAAAAGGCTGTACATGAGCTTGGTCAGACCAATACTTTGCCTCTATTGTGTGTCTCCTTGCTATAAGTGTTATCTACGTTTAATAGAATCTGTTCGAAGTGAATTTCTTTATACTTGGGAATTTCGATTGTCGGTTTACCTCCTCATGAAAGTAGATTGTTTCTGTTATTCTTAACGTCGCTTGAGAAACCTGGGTTTATTCTTGGAGTTTCCTTCTTAATTAAGTTAATAAATGGTATGACATAACGTGGTGAGATAAACTTTAATGTCACGAATCTCACGAGGTTTTGCACTCCGTTCAAAGTCGTTTACAAAAATCTACATGATATATATTCCTTATTATCGGATCCGTTAAATTCTATCAAAATAAACTCTCTTTAATACGTGCTACTTATCGAGGTGGTGTTTAAATCAACAAGTAATCTTAATATCTTAGCATAATTCTAAAATTTGAATTTATTCACTATTATCGGTAAGCTTCTACAAGTTTGTAATTCCCCACCGTTCTCCCTTTACAACTCAAATCTTAGCATAAGCGTAAATTGATTTGGGTTGAATCTCATGTGGAAATATAATATAATGAAACTCAGTTTTCTTCTAAAAAATTTTTTTTATGTTTTAAAAATTGCTCTACTTAACATAATCATAATATACATTATTATTTACGACATAGCAATGTTTGAAAGGTCACTGTGGCCAAACCATAAGCTGCGAAAAAATAATTTCAATAGCGTGTGAATCCTTGGTCATTCCTTGGCCGTTCAGTCTTCTTCGGAAAACTGTTTTTTGATACTTGGAAGCGTAACAAAATTCAAAAAACTACCTTCCTAGGTTTTATCTGCAACTATTCGTACATATGCAATGTTCTTACTTCTTTGTTACAGGATAGTTCCTGTGATTTTTTTTATTATTATTATTTAAAAAATGAATTCTGTGACTTTAAAAAAAAAATATACATAAGAACTTAATAAAAAGTGTGATTTTTTGGGAAGTGGGCGAAAGGACATGCTTTAATTTTGTGAAATCAAACAGTTTTCACCTGAGCCAGTCATGCCTAATTTTAATAATGTATTGAATTGAACACTTGGAGTGAAAGATAGGAAAGCTCAAATTGCGTGTAAAAGTAATTCTGAAGATGCGGAGGCAAACTTGACAACTAATGTTAGAAATAATTCTTTGAGCTTGGACGAAGAAAATCTTCATAAAACAGAGTCAAGCAGAAAACCAACACACGAACAGCACCAAATAAGAACACGAATTTTAAATATAAAGTTAGAGTAAACTTTACCAACCATGTAGTGATCTTCATACAAGATTTTTTAAATGAAAATGAATTTTTCACAAGTAGTAATTTCATCCATTATAGTGAAGATTTGATAAGACAAAAGTTTTCTCCAACTAATAAGCTCTGCCGAATTATCTATGTAAGCCACAATTTGAGTTCTGCGCACACCAGTGTATGGTTTCATGCTAGATGTACATATTTCTATAATGGATGTACAAAAGATCAAATCTTTTGTAAGCAAAATATGTATTATTTTGATCTATTTTCCAATGTGAAAAATATTTTACATCCGACACTGGAATACAAAATTCCACAAGTGTGCGGTAAGCAGAGGAGTGCAACAAAAATAGATTCAAAAACCCGAAAGCAAGACGAGCGCAAAGATATTAAGTTTTCCAAGCGAAGTAGACAGTGAAGACTAATTGCAAATTACTTAGTCCCGTCTCAGCAAGCTGTACGTAAAATAAAATGCGAAGACAAAAATGAAAAAACCAGGCATGCTAATCCTTTCATGGGCTGCTACCTCAAGATGGAAGATAAAAATTGGTTCGCACACATTCAAAAAATATATATAGTTTCACTTAGCCAATTCAAACTGATAGAACAAGTAATACCCTATACACCTTTCTATTGATGCAACAGGCAATATAATAAACAGAACTGAGTTGATTTCGAAAAGAATATTTACATATTCAGATTTATCCTATATAAAGTAAAGAGGTATTCTCTTTCCCTCATGTGAGTCATTTTTAAGCAGCTATTACGCCAGCAATATATAAAGATTTTTCCTATATATCATACGTTGGCCAATATGTCAACGAACTATAACTGACTGGAGTATGGCTACAATAAATGTGATCATACCGATATTTTATAATGCGAACTTAAAGACATATATTAATGTTTGCTGCACTCACTTAACTAGAAACATAGAAATAAACCGACTTTCGCTACAATACATTTGTGTTTAAATTGCATTGCTTTATAAAGATCACAAAGTTACTGTGTAAAGATGTCGAAAATCAGTTTAATGAGTCCATAAACAAGATTATAAAACGGCAAATGATAACCGCAGTGATTTTCCTAAAATAAAGCAATTCTTTCAATGGGTTAAAAAGTTTTTGACTGAACTCTGTAGTGAACTCGAAAATGAGTTTACAGAAAACCAGTTTGGCAGCAGATTTAAAACAGTCGTCATTTTCTAAAAGCCGTTTTTTCAAGAAAGGCAACATAACATACACCCAAGTAAAAAATAAAATAGACAATAGTAATCCTTCACAAAAAAAAAAAAAGAAAATCATTTTGAAGTCCACATTTTGTAGATGCTCTGGAAGTGGAAGGTTATTTTTTAATAGTTAAAAATATAAACTTAAGTAGTGAAATGAATATACGACCCTTGGAGTATGTGGGGGTCGTATTGATATATTAAACCGAAAACATAGGTAATAAGTTTGAAATACCTCGAAGAAAAAATTTATACGGGACACATTAAAAAAATAAAGAGTCTTTACAAGGCGACCAAGGGAAGCATATGCCAAAAAATATAAAAACGTAAAACATGCTCATGTTATGCTATCCCAGAAAGTATTCAGACGGTATACAATGAACGCTTTTCCAAAGTAGAATAGATTGATAAAATCGAAAAGAATTATTGTGGGGAAATACGATTATGTATGTATATATACCAGTAGTAACAGACCATTTGCAACGCATATCGAGTTCAATGATCTTTTATGTCTTGACAATAAGCAAGACTTATATAATACTGTGTTAGAATTATATATACATGCGAATATGAATCATGAAGTTGGATAGTATATACTGGTTCAGCTGACCATTTTTCAATAATCATTCTGGAATCAATGGAAAGTTGAAACAAGCCTTGTTTCAATAGAAACCGATAATTGTACCTGTCGTCCATAATAGGCATTTTACATTTACCTATACAAATTACTCTTCTAACACGTTTACGTACGTTGATCCGATAGGAAAGGAAGAAGCATTTATCACAATTATTCAAAAAATTTAAAGCTATATAGCTAATGTGTGGATTGCAAAAACAGTAGTGCCTGATTTACAATAATTAAAACAAGATAATGCGAATTGCTGAAGCAATGTCTGTTTTAACTTCTTATTGATGTTAAAATTAACACTGAAGCTGCCTTCCTGGCAGCTGAAACAATATACATTATCGAATTTATTTTCATACATAATAGTGTATATATACAATTTCAAAATATTGTTAAATAAGTCTTGTTTATTTTCTAAATAATGTAAATCGTTTCATTTCATATACTTTAAAATTGTCTAGTGATATGATTGATTGATTGATTGATTGATGCAGTGATTTTTTTTTTTCGATTTTACAAAGCCAATTATTTAAGAAAAGCAATTATCTGTCACATGCCGTTTCGATATTTTCTACTGTAGCATAAGTTGTGCATGTCTTGCATTTTTATTTTTTGTTTTTTGGGAGTGTGCTTCCAATTTTCTTCTAATAACACTTCTTTATTTTTCGATTGTGGCGCGCATAAAACTATTCTTTCAACATATTTGGTTTTTGCTTTAACGTGTAATGTAGCTTGCTGGCTCATTGCCGGCAGAGCAGTTGCCCGCGGCCCGTGGTGCCGCATTACAAACAAGAAAAACAAAATTAAAAAAAAAAAAAAAGTATATCCCCCAATTACATTACATATATAATGTAGTCGGTCCTGTCCATCGTCCGTTGGTCCTTCCTTTGTCCCTTCACTGTCCCTTATACGCACACCACTCCATACCCCGCCTCAGCGGTTAGGCAATTAGCTCAGTTAATCATTTTTTTTTTTTTATTTATTCATAACCAAAAGAAAGCAAAACAAAAAAAAGGGTACTTAGCTGCTACTCAATGGTGCTCCGTTGCAGCAATCTTCTTCGCCTTACCCCGGCTTTGGGTCATCCCACTGGCAAAAGGCTTTCACACATGTATTTTAGCGCAATGGCAGTTAGATGTTGGCGTCTATACAGGCAACAACCGCCGCACAATCAGTTAAAACCGTATGAGAATGTAGGTCTGATCTGCCTACTGAGACGATATCCACTTGACTTAATCTCTGATGATTCTCTCCCATACTCGGTGGGTCGTATATTTCTTTGACCATATAAGTTTATATTTTTAACTATGGAAAAATATCCTTCCGCTATTTGGACTATTTAAAGCTGGTTTTTGACTATTTGTTATTATATTTGTCCACAAGAGAGCCTAAGCAATATGTTTTTTTAGTGGCATAACTGAAATTTGGATTACAAAAACTGTTCCTTTTAATTTTTTTAAGGAGGGTTGTCTATTTTGTTTTTTATTTGGTCCTACATTATCTTTCGTTTTCTATAAAAATAGCTTTTGCAAATTAGTGACTGTTTCAAATGAAAATTATTGGTATTGCTGTTATATTGGGGTTATCATTAAAAGAGTTTTCGATTTCCTCATCATAGTCCCCTGGAAAGTGTAGCATATACAAGGGCGAAAGTGACTAGCTCGCCGCGAATGGGGGGGTTCGAAACTAAGTTGCCCTATAGAACTTTTATAATTTTTTTTTTTTTTTTTTTATGTCTTGTAGTGTAAGTGTGTGTTATGTGAACCTACCTTGCCAGCCATCACTTAAACCAGCAATTTATATTTCGGACATTTTATTAATAATAAAAAAATGAAAATAAGGTGAATGAAAAAAATATTGATGGTCACGAAAAATAAAAAGAAATTAAAATAGAAAGAAAAAAACAATAATGAATAGCTTACCGATTGAATGTACATTCATCTGTGTTACAATATTTACATTTTTTTTTTCTCCAAGTCATCAAAAAAAAAGAAGACTTGATTCAAATTTTTCTTTTTAGAGGCATAATTCCAAAGTTGTTGAAGTAAAGTGTTTTTTGTCTATTACAATCTCCTGCCGAATTCGTTCTCTACAAAGGTTTTTTTTGCAATAATCTTAGATGGCGTTCTGTGAACTCTGGCGAGTATGGTTAAAAAATTCCTAATCCATTGAAACAATCGTTTTATTTCGGAACAATTCATTCCGGTTATCATTTGCCGTTTTATAAATTTGTCTATGGACTGGTAAAATGTCAAGTTTTCTGCATCTTTTCACATCATATGCTTTGTACATAACTGTATAACAAGAAACTGCGGGCTTTCTTGAATAAGTCGTTAAATGAATGTAGCAAGTTTTAAGGTACGTCATTACATTATTCATATTACAAAAAGGTCGGCAAAATCGTATTTATTGTAGCCTTACTCCAGGCAATTACGATTCGTTGAGAAATCAGATAAACAAATGTTTTTTACATTACAAGCAAATAGAATTCCTATTTCATTGCTTTTCCGTTGTATGTGAGCTACCATGCTATTGGGCACATGAATATTCTTACAGAGTTCCATTCAATTTTTTGTGATTATATTGCTTGTTGCTTCAATGAGAAGAGAATGTGGCTTCAATTAGTTTGAATTGGCTAAGGGAAACTAAATAAGGCAAAGATATTTTTTGACTATAATTGGACAAATGTTTATCTTGTACCATTAAATATTGATGTACACACACGTACACATTTAAGTTGTGAAAATATAGTAAAAAATTCAGTTCAATATGAAGATATCATAAAGCTAGTTTCTAAACAAAATATGAAGAGACTGTTAATGATACTCTTGTAATGAAACATTGATATTCTTCATTGAAGAATTTGTACTACATTTTGACAACTTTAATATGTACATATATATAATGGGGCGAATTGAAAAGCCGCCGCGGATTTTTCCGTGGTTTCGAACTTCTTTTTGTGGCCTGCTCTTATGATTCCAAAATGTCTCTGCTTCTGACAGCTTGCTTATCGGTCTAGCTTCACCGCCTGCAAAATTTCATCGACTTTTTCAGTAACTGCGAGATGAGTCTTTGACATCGAAATTTTCGGAACGGAATCGAGCAAATCAATCTTGGGTCCTTCGTTCGCTTAAAGCATTTACAAATTTTTTTTTTGCAGCGTTTTTACCTTTTTTATAGTAAAAGGCATCACGTAGCGCACTTCTTCAGATATATCATACATTTTCAAATCAATATTTTGCACAAGCGAAGAATTGGAAAACTATCTTTACAAAAAATGTAGTTTGAAATGTTACCTTTTAAGCACACGTTCGTTTGAGACGATCGGGTGAGTGTTGCTCGATGTACAGGCCATCACACCATCCCGCGAAAAAAATGGTGGAGATTTTTCCCTGTGACTTAAATAAATAAATATTTACTCTTCAATTTCATTTTCGCTTTATGGTTGATAAATTTTTACTTTATGCGTATTTAAATTACGTTATTAATTTGCTAATAAGAATTAGAAAAAAACGTAATTTGTCATAAGTAGAATTCTGGAGAATTTGATGAACATTTCCATACCTAACAACGTAATGGCTAACTGTAATATATTGTAGCATGTTGTTATTCAATAATATATATGTATGTAGATAACAAGTTTTTGCATATATTATACGCTAAATGCAAGCAACAATTCTATAGTTTTATATATAACCAAAAAAAATCTTGGGGTGGAAAATAACAAAGCATATCTCTCGCCCGCTTGGTTCTTTAATTTGATGATTTTCACGCGTAAAAATTAAAAAATTTCGAAAGCGGCAGAGAGAGTATTAGAAAATGTTCGCACGCGCACGTTTGCAATGAGAATGAAATATATTCTTAAGTCTTAACATTGATTCTGAGCATTATTTTTATAATAGTCTATATGTTATGGTAAGTATGGCAATTTTCAAAGTTTCATAAGAAATTTTTGCGAGCAAAACTGAATATAACCTGCACATCGTTGCAAAGGTTATTGATCCAGGATTCACGCACTGCTAGCCTCATTTTTTCGCTGTGCTTGGTTTGGCCGCAGTGGCCTTCCGAACATTGCTTCTATGCGCGCATGTGGAACCAATTTTCAAAGTGGTGTAAGAAATTTTTTCAGAAAAAACTAAATATAATCTGCACATCGTTGGAAAGGCAACTAATCAAGAATTCTCGCTTTGCTAGCATCATTTTTTCGGTGTGCTTGGTTTGGCCGCAGATACCTTCCAAACATTGCCTTATTATTATGAGTAAATCCATTAATATGTTAAGTACAGCAATTTTCAAAGTATCAAAAAAGATTTTTCCGAAAAAAACCGACTATGATCTATACACCGTTGAAAATGTTTCCAATCAAGGATTCATGGGGTATTAGTTGCATTTTTTCGCGAAATTTGGCTACAGTAGCTAAATAAAATTTTACTGTTTTAGTCTGGTATTTGACATGGTATCAAAAATTTTTCATACAAAGTCTTGACTAATTAACATAAAGATATGTTTTGCTTGTTTGAAAAAACTATTGGAAAAGTGTATCTTCAATAAATTTGGATATAAATCTTGTGGAGACTGTTGACTGTCTAACAGAGCTCTGTTAAAATTTTCGGTTTGTGGATTTGCTAGTTGCATTTAAATATAACCTCACACTCTTATACTAATTAATGAAAAAAAAAAGAAAAAAAAAGAGATATACTTTAAAAAAAATATGTACGTTTTTTAAGCTCCTTAAAAACAAATTAATTGGGCGAATTCATAATCCACCATAGTTCACTTTTTCTTGCAAACTTAGATGGGCGAAGGCGTATATCACCCACCGAGTACGTGAGGCATTTGTATAACTACTTTGAAAGCGAAAAAAGACGAAATAAATTCAAAATATATTGAAGAGAAAATTTTTCACAGAAGGAAACCAAAAAATAAAGAAAGGGCGGATGGAAACATATTCAAAAAAGAAAAATAAAAAAAATGAATAAATAAATAGAAACGTAAAAAACGTACATATGATACCGTAGAAAACATTCAAACGATATACGAATGCTTCGCCAAAATGAATAGGTTTGCAAAATCAGAAGAAAAAAAAGTATTGTGGAGAATAAGTTTATATGTATGATACAATAGTTGCAACAGACCTTTTTTTAGCGCAAAGGGTATTAAGTGATTGGTTGTGTCTAGAAAGTAAACAAGAATTACATAATAGCGGACATAACGCGTCCGTCCGATTATCGAAAATAAAAAAAAAAATTTTACAATACTGTGGAGATTTGACCTGTCACTGCTTTTACTGTTATATACAATCACAAATTGAGAAAGAATGTAGCAAATGTAATAGGATTGTTTGCAGAAAAAATGACGCAGCGAATGACAGGTAGAGGAATGGCATTTATATTTTATGTAACAATTAAATAATATATCCCCTAGTGCTGCAATAAAAAAATTTTCAAACCTCCTTCACATATCTAAACACTTGTTTGAGTCGTGGGAAGATGTGCAACAAGTTCACTTATATACATTCGTCATATTTTTTATATGAATACATATAGACCTAATTCTCTTTTTACACGATAGATACGTTAAAAAAACAAATACATATTTGAGAGAAGTGAGAATGAAAAATTCGTAGAAACAATAACAAAAAAAAAATCGGAAAAATTCGTGAAAAGAATTCATAGATCACTCAAAATGGTGTTAAAACAAATAAAATGCAAAAAATAATTCATGTAAAAAGGAAATTTTTGTTTTTGTATTTGTGTTAAATCGAATTTCGTGTTAAAAAGTTAAAAGCGTAAAAAAGAAAATTAGGCATATAAAAATTTCCTTTTTCTTTTTTTTTTTTGATCAATGTAAACATCTTTAGATAGATTTACATTTTTTTATTAATCTATAGAGTTCTTGATAATATGCCCTTTACTGTAGTACTTTTAAGCCAAAAATTTTGTTGTTTTCAGTACTCAAAAATAAATGTCATACCATAAGTAAATTACATAATTTGCTATAATTAGGCTCGGAAAGTTTTGCCTTAGCTTTAAAATACATGAACGTCCCATTCAATTTATATTTGCCATTTTGTAGCGGGGGTTTTATTATTTTTTTTCTTATTTTTTTTCATGAGACTCTTTCCGCTTTTCTTTTCTTTTATCTGTTTATTTCTTTATTTTGTTTCTCTTTATAATTTTTTTTTTTTTTTTGTTCATTTCCTTTTGTTTATTTTATTGTCGGTCTTGTCCATTGTCCGTTGGTCAATTCTTCGTCCGTCGGTAACTGTCCCTACTCCGTTCCTCACGCCCGCGCCACGCCATACCCCGCCTCAGTGGTGGAACGCTTCTATTTAGCCAACCATTTTTCCCTAGCACTCACGACCTTATTACTTATAGCTTAGCTTACCCTCTACCGCTCCTGATGAACTCCTGTTGTTGGGAAAAAGGGGCAATTGTTAATGTTTTATGATGAAAATTTTTTTGATAGAAAAAAAAAAAGAGATTTAATTTTCAATATTTTATGATAACAGTTGGTGCATAGCGTTAAAATAAACAAAACAAATTAGGTATAGGAAATTTGATATATAGGGCCATATAAAAAGTCTCCGCGGTATTTTGCTTCTAGATGATGTTTTGATGTTTGATGTTTTCTAATTCTTTGCTTGTGTAAAAAATTATATTGATTTGAAAATGAGTGAAATATAGGGAAAAATAAGCTATGTGATGCTTTTTACTAAGAAAAAAGGCAAAAGCGTTCCAAAAACATACCGAAAAATTTATGAAGCGTGCGATGAAAATGCTCTGAGTGAACGAAGGAGCCACGAGTGGTTTGCTCAGTTCCGGAAATTTGCCAATGCATTTCGCTCCGGTCGGGCAGTCAATGAAGAAGTCGATAAAATATTGCAACTGGTGGAGTAAGACCGACATGCACGCTATCAGGAAATAGCATATGCACTAAACATCAACTACATGACAGTTTGGTATTATTTAAAAAGAAAGAAGCTCGATGTTTGGGTGCTACATGAACTAATGCAAAGAAATTTGATTGATCCAATTACCATCAATGAAATGCTGCTGAAACACAACGAAATCGAACCACTTTTGAAGCGACTCATTACAGGCGATGGAAAACGTGTGAAATACGAGAATATCAAACGCAAGCGATCATGGTCAAAGGCTGGTAATTCTCCACAAACGACTTTTAAGCCTGGATTGTCCGCAAACAAAGTTATGTTGAGTGTTTCGTGGGATTGGAAGGGTATTTTCCATTATAAGAAGCTGCAAACTGGCGAAACCATCAATTCGGTCCTACACTGTTCACATTCCGTCCGATACTGTTCACAACTTAACATTTTAAGCGAAGCAATCTAGAAAGGGCGACCAGAATTGGCCAACAGAAAGGGAGTTGTGTTCCATCATGACACTGCGCGGGCAAACATTTTTGTGAATACTCTGAGCAAATTGACTGAACTTGGTTGGGAAGTTATGACGCATCCACCATGTAGCCCAGACCTGTGTACCATTTGTTTCGGTCTCTGCAAAACTCCCGTGACGATAAAACATGGACTGCCCGAAACGCCGCTGAAAATCACTTGGCCGCGCTCTTCGGCGACAAACCACAGATGTGCTCCACCGATGAATTTATGAAGTTACCCGAAAAATGGATAGATAATACTGGTCAATATATACTTGATTGAAAATGATTTTCTATGCAGAAAATTTTTATGCAAAATTTTACCAACAAACCGTGAAAACTTTTTATGCGGCTCAATACAAGTATTATTCTTGTAGCTCTTCTACACGTAGCTCTCTAACATTTTCTGAGTCTTCCCCGTTTCTTGCGCCATTTTGTATTAATCGCGTCATTTCACGGTTAAGTTGTTTTGCGTTTGTCACACCTTTGCGTGTGATCTCCACTGCGATTTGATCAGTCCAAACTGGTTCGGGGGCATCTTGTGCTTTGTCTGTCCACTGAGTGCATGCTTATCTTGAACGGTTGTCAAGAAAAGCGAAGATGACTGCATATTTCTCCATTTTCTTCCTATAAGATCAGTTCAGAAATCCTCTACCTAGAGGTAGAGTAAATACAGACATTAGTTGTATAGGGATTGAAATAAGTGAATTTCTTTTATTGGCCGATTTGGTTTCCAAAATGGCTTCGAATTGTGTCCGAAATTTTTATTAATAGTTAACAACCATTGCTTGTTATAGTAAGCAAATTGATTACGTGATAAATTTGTGCGCTACAATCGCAACAATGCCATGCTGAGCTCGAAAATGTAGCTTTGTCGCTAAATGCTTTTTCAAAGCTGACTAAAGTTTTTTTTAAAAATTTTATAATTTCAGATTAAACAGCAGGTTGGCATCTGTTACGTTATTGTCTTTTTGTCTAATCCCCGTTTTGACGTAATCTTTCTAGAATTGATATGCTGGTGCTGAGCTTAAATGGATTTAATCAGCAAATGTTTTTCTAGGATAGCAGGTAATCGAACAGATTGCTTATGTTTTATTACTGCATGATATAAGAAAATGAAAATCATGTGAGATAAGAAGTAGAGGCAGTAATACAAATGCTGATTTCGGATCATATCTGATTTGATAGTAGCAAGTAGTCGCTGCAACGCGTGAGCGGTCACAATCTTGTTGTGAAAATTTAATGTTGGGAATTTCTGCGTTATTCTTTATGTGTGATATAAGCCTAAGTAGGTTTCAGTACTTCTATATACTCTACTGGTCTCGCTGACTGTTGAACTACTTGTTTTTACCTATTGCGTCAAGCACTATGGATGAATAGCAATTGTTGAGTTCTGTATCATATGTAATCTTCGACGGCCAGCAGCTGCACTTCTTGGCATGCATTTGCCTCAATGGATTGCATGTGTAATTTAAGCTAACCATTTTCAAGAAGTGTTAACTACGTGTATTCTTGTACACAAGCTTAAGAATATTTTAAAAATAGTAATATAAAGGTTTCGAAAAAGGAATTACGCCTATATGTAATTTTCATTTGCGATGAAAATCGATGCGTATGACATGTTACAATAAGTAATTGAAGTAATTAACGTTCCGTTTTCATTTTATGCACAGATTCGTCGATATGTATGGTTGAGTTGAAGACTAATCATTTGATTTGATGTATTTATAAGCAAACAGAATCTTTTCCACCCCGTAACCGGTATGTGGATTGTCAAAGAGCTGTCCTTTAATTGGACTAATTGAAGATATAGGAAATCTTATTCAAAACAAAATCATTATTCCTTCTGTAAAACATAAATATGAATTTGTCCACATAATCCACAAAGTTCACTTTCGTGCCATCACACAAAACGTACCACGTTCCGATCTTGCTGTCCTTTAAAACGACCCAAATGTTTTAAATCATGTAACATCTTGTAATTCCTCCCTTCCTAAGAGTATTCTAAGAAATAATGGCCCATTTCCGGGCTTGGGACGCATGTACATAAATCTGAAAGCTTCCGCCTGAAGGTTCTTGGCAAGCACCAATCTGCAGTACATCAATGCTGTCACCTCTACCCACAGATACTCGTGACATAGTGAGCTGGCTAGTGAACCCTTAAAGTTAGACAATAAAGCCTTTAGTCTTGCTTTACGCGATATAGCCGCACTTCCCTTCGGATTAACCATACAACCCCGGTTAGCCAACACCAGACTACCTTACTTCAAGATGTATTAGCATCGGGTGCTACAACTGACATGGCGGGCGGTACCATGCTCTCGGCTACTACCATATTAACGAATTTTGCGTAACCAGTTACCAGCTGGTTGGTTAGTATATCCTTCTTAGCAATAGCCTGGCTGTCTTTCAGAAAACGTGCCGCCAAGTTATAAATAGTCTTTACAAACCAAGTGTATTGAGCGCTAAGGGTCGGGTAAATGGAACACGTGTATAATAAGACGTTGTAGAAAATGAATTCGGCAGGAGATTGTGATAAAAAAAAAAAACACTTTACTTACTCTACAAAAAAAAAAAATTGAATCAAGTATTCTTTTGTTTTGGAAAAGAAAAAAAAAAAGAAGAAAGTGAAAGAAAGAAAATGTAATTTTTTGTGAGGAGACGATTTTTGGATTTCGGTCAGTTTGGTAAAAATGAGAAAGAAAAAAAAAAAAATAATAAAAAAAAGGAAAAAATGTATATAATAATGTGAAAAATATTGAAATTGTAAAAGTTTACGCGTCTTCGAGTAGTGGAATCATCATTGAAAAGACGTAACTTGCAACCTTTTGCTAAATATCATTGACTTTTGCAAAAAAAAGAGGAGTCTGCAATAAACCCCGAATATATTCTGATAGAAAAACGGGAGAAAGATTTTTTATGAAAAATTTGAAAATTTTCATTGATGGGTGACGATCAAAGTTTTATCAAAAAGGGAACAAATTTTTACTAAAATTGAAATTTGAATAAAAAAAAAAAAAAAACAATTTGTCAAAAAGAAAAAAGGCAACAACAAAAATTTCAATATAAAAATCTCTTTATATACAAATCCTTCATTAAGACTCGGATTGCCAGCGGAATGTATATTTGCGACACTTTGTAATTTCAGTTTCGATTACGCTGTTTATTCAATGAAAGGAGAACGAGAGAGAGGCTTCGTAGTTCCGAAAGTTATTTAATTGTTAAATTTTTTTTTTAAATTTTTGTCAATACGGGCGCCAATAAAAATCCTATGTAGCATGCACAAGGGATATAAACAAAAGAGACTAGCTCGCCGCGAATGGGGAGGTTCGAAACTAAGTTGCCCTACAGAATTTTTATAAATTTTTTTTTTTTTATGTGGTGAAGTGTAAATGTGTAATATGCCTACTTAGCCAACCAATGATCGATTAAACTTAGTTATGTGTTGCAGATTTTAATATAATCGGTAATAAAAGTATAATAAATGAGTTTTAAGTTAAAATTAATATTAAGACTAAAGAACAAACTTATTCAATAATAACTCAACGTAATCGCCGAATGTACATTCGTGTACATTCGTGATTGAAGGGAGTATCTATGAGTACGTAAACATTAGCCGCAATGCGCGCGCTTGTGAATTGAACTGCTACGGCCAGGAGCTCGGGCGCCTGGTACCAGCAGTGTGTCGCACAAGATAATTTGGGACCGTAATGACAAACAGATTGTGTGCTCGGCCTGAGGATTAGGTTCTACCAACACTAAACTTCGTCCCCTGTATAATCATTTCATCCAAATTTGTTAAAATATATTATAAGCAATATTCAAAAGCTTCCCTTTGAATACTCTTTAACCGTCGGAATTCTCACTGCAAAATACACGAATTGTATTAGTTTTCACAATATATTTGTATTCAGCAAATCGTACAGTTCATATCAAACTAAGTCAAAGTTCTCAAATGCACAGAAAGGTCAACATGATTTTAAATTAATTTCTTTGCATTTTTTGGGATTAATAAGATTCCGATATTAACTTAACAAAATTGATCAAATGCGTTTATATTCAATTCAAAGTTACTTTATACTAACAGGCGTTAATGTCCACTTCATTGCATCGTTTATAAGATTTCTTTATATCTCAAAATTTTCGTGATGGACCTGGACGACATGGTGGCGGATCGTTCACATTGTATCCTCTCAATTGTCATTTATTTGCAATCAATTTTGTCTTCATTTATTTATAAATTTATTATAGAATTCATCATCGAAAATTTGCCGATGAAGAAAACAATTTAATGTTTTTTTTTTCAAGTCAAGTAATTTTTTTTTTCACCTCACGTCATTTTCTTTTTTTTTTTTGTACTATTTATTCCCCTTCCTTGTCGTTTCTTAAAAATTAAGCAAAAATTTTTCCTACTCTTTTAACACGTACTCAAAATGTCTGTCTTTACTCCGTTTTTTTTATATCAGGTTTTGTTTTACGGTTTCAATTTTTCTCAACTTTTTCTAGAATTTTTCTAAAAATAAGTCACATTGTTTTTCAGAAAACTTTTGACAACCCCAACCAATGTTCGATAGACAAAACGAGCGAACTTTTTTTTTGGTCTTTTTTTTTTCATTTTTATGCTTTGGCAATATTC
>KK499986.1:348034-359548 GCA_000688715.1 Glossina pallidipes
TTTTCGTTGGGCGCCATTTTTTATTGTATATAATTTCATTGTGAAAATAAAAACAAATCCGAGCGAAAAGAAAAAAAAATTATGTAAAATTTTTAAAACGGGTTTAATTTTCGTTGGGCGCCATTTTTGTTGCACGTATGCTAAGCGACCAACGTTTCACGCAAAAAGAAAAAGGGAGAACGAAAAAAAAAAAAAAAATATATGACAATTGAAACCACAAAGAAATTTTTGCGTAGATGTGATTACGAAAGTTTCCTTGCTTTGCTTTTGACTGTATATTAAAATTTCCAAATGGTACGATATCTAGGTTTAATTTACGTTGGGCGCCATTTTTCACAACGTACGCGACCAACGTTAAATGAAATTAAAAATTAAATATAACTAAGTCGTGTGTACATTTGTAACTTTTCTAAGAAATTTATTGTTGTTTGTAATAAGTTTTCTTTACCAATAAACAAGAAATAAAAAAAGCCCAAGTGCTCGTATGAATTTTAACAAAATCTAATACATGGAAAACAATTACAAAAGCTAAAGGAGTTTTCTTCGATTAATTGTTGCATAAAATGCAAAAGTCATTCCACTCCTTGTAACACATTGTTAACGCATTGTACGCAAATAATTCGATAACATTTGCTATTCTGTTTTTCCATTACATTTACATCCAATTTTATAACAGTGAAGATCTCATATATTGTAAGATCTCCTCACTATATTGTAAAATTTTTTGCTTCATCCGTGCATTTTCTATAATCAGACGGACGCGTTAAGTGTATTAAGGGTTCATGTTTTCCAATTCTTTCCAGAGACTGGCAAACGAATTCTACGCAATTCGTAATGTCTTTTTTTATATTTTGCAAATCATGCACTTCTGGTCTCGTTATCCATACATTATTATTACTGTGTATGTCTTTAAACCTTTGGAATAATTGTGACAAAGTTGCTTCTTCGCTTCCTATGGGATCAACGTAAGTGATCGTGTTGGAAACGATATATATATATAGGCGAATGTAAAATGGCTATAGTGAAGAATGTTTATATTTGTTTATTTTCTAAACATAGCAAATCACTTAATTCCATATACATATTAAAAAAGGTGTAGTGTTATTAGAGCATATCGTTTCAAATATATAATCGTGTTTCCCTACAATTTTTTTTTTTTTGATTTTACAAACTTAGTTATTTTAGAGACGCAATCACTTGCCAAATACGGTTTGAAAATTTTCCACGACGATATGTTGTGTATTTTTATGCTTCTTGGGAGTATGCCTCCACTTTTCTTCTACTAGCATTTCTTTATTTTTCGGTTGTATTCCGCAAAAAACTTTCCCTTCAACATATTGGGACTTTATTTCCTGTGTTTTCGCTTTTATGTAATTGTATCGCTCCCTCACGTACTCGATGGATCTTATGATTGTTTGACCATTTCGGTTTATGTGTTTAACAATGGAAAAATAACGTTCCACTGGACTATTTGAAGCGGGCTTTTCACTATTTACAAGTACACCCACTATATTTGTCCACAAGGGAGCGTAAGCTGTATACGTTTTAATAGCAATCCTACGTGTTGTGGATTAAAAAACCGTTTGGTTTTAATTTTTCTTGAACGATCGTTATCTATTTTGTTTTTTAGGTGTGTATGCACTATCCTCCCTTTCTTATAAAAATAACTTTTAGAAAATAGTGACTGCTTCACTTGAAAATTATTACAATTGCTCTTATTGAGGTTGTCATTATAAGATCTGTCTATTTCTTCATTTGCCGTTTTATAAATTTGTCTGCGGACTGATCAAAAAAATGTTCTACATCTTTATACACCAATTTTGTAATATGGCTTTGTACACAACTGCATTACAACAAAGGGCGGGCTTCGTTTACAAATCGTTAAATGAGTGTAGCAAGTGTTAACGTAAGTTATTCATGTTACAAAATATGGGCAAAATTGCATTTATCGTAGCCAACTTCCAGTGACTTATGATTCATCGAAAAATAGGCCAACGTATTTTATTTTGTAAACAAAACGTTTTTACGTGCAATAAAAATTTTAAAATATCACTGAAATAATGGCTGCTCAAAAACGATTCGCATAAAGGAAACAGAATTCTTGTTTCAATGCTTTTCCGTTTTATATGAGCTAATATAGAGTACATAAATATTCTTTTCGAATTTGATTCAATTTTTTTTACTATATTGCCTGTCGCATCAATAAAGAGGATGTGTGGATTCAATTGTTCAACAAGTTTGAATTTGTTAAGGGAATATAAACAAATTTCCAAAGGGAAAGATATTCTTTGAATGTAATCGAACCGCATTGACCGATAGAATCGGTATGCCTGCTGTTTTCGCTTTTGGCTTTTGATCTTATTTTGCGTACAACTTGGCCAGATGGGACTGCGAAATTTCCGCCTAGCCTTGATTCTTTATTTTCTTTGGCCAAGTTAATATTCCTTAAAATGCCTTTTGCGTTTTCAAATCAAGTTTTGTAATGCTTCTCTGCATATCACGGACTTGGGGAATTTTGTATATCGATTTTGGATGTATGATGTTTTCAATGTTGGAAAATACGTCGAATTGATGCATCTGAAGCTTATAAACAATTTTATATTTCTTGCATCCATTGTAGAAGGTATATGCATTTAGCATAAAAACATAAGCTAGTACGTCTACACTTCCAATTATGGCTGGTGTAAATAATTTTACAGACATTATTAACGGGCGCGAATTTTTGTCCTATCAAATCCTTAACATACTGCAAAAATTCACTATTCATAAAAAAGACATCTTCGTGTAAAAAATTATCTTGAATGAAAAGAATTTCATGTTTGGAAAACTCTACCGTACCTTCATGATATTTAAAACCAGTTTTAGCTGGCGGTGAACTTAGGTTTCTAAAATTACTTTCTTATTTGGTAGTTTTGCAATATTGAGTTTATTGCAAGTGAGCTTATACTCCTGTAATTTTGTACATACATTTTTTGTACAATTTATTTTCAAGTCGTCCAAATTTTCAATGAACGTAAATTTACAGTCATCTATCTGTGAAATGCTTAGGTCAACTTGGTCTGTCTCCATATTTGCCGAATTATTTCCGTGGGCAATTTGACCTCCTTTATGTGCCATTTCACAGCCTACAATAGATATTGCTGCGTCGCTTAGATAAGTGTCTATCGCCATATTTTGACCTCACTCGAGGTTTATTTTACTCACTTCTACAGGTGTCGTTGTTTGAAGCACATACTTCATATTACATAAATAAAATTAATTTTAATACCCTCCTTGCATAAGTAAAATTTTGTAACATATTAATAAATATATTTACGTACTTCTCTAAGAGGAGACATGGATGGCTCACTTGAGCCGCACGGTTCGCAAAATAGCTCAGTGGAGCAAAATTGAAGTAATTTCTTTCTCTCGTTTCCCATGGAGGCCCATTTTTTAGCTATTTCCTCCATACATTTTTTGAATGTCATGGAATCACTTTCCTAAAGAATAAAAGCAAAACGAAAAATCAAAATTTTATATGCGCAAAAATACTATTATATCTGTACGCATTTTTAGATACGCATGTATACAAACACAGACATATCAATGTACAACAGAGCCGTGGAAAAAATAAAAATTCTGCGAGGAAACCTTAATATAACCTGCACAGCGTTGGAAACGCTCTTAACAGAGGATTCATGCCGTGTTAGTTTCATTTTTTCACAGGACATGATTTGCCCCAGTGACCTATCAAAATTTGCTTACATGTTAGCCTATATTATGTTAAGTCCCATAAAAAATTCTCCGGCTTTTAATAGAGGATTCATCCTGTCCTAGTTTCATATTTTCACAGGGCATGGTTTGCCCACAGTAGCAAAGCAAATTTTCGCTTTATCAACATCATTTATGTCATAGTGTAAAAATACTAACTTTTCAAATATTAATTAATTTACATAAACACATGTTTTGTTTACTATATTTTGTAGAAAAATTCTCGAAAAGTTTTATTTTAATTGTATTTTGACTTAAATCCCTCTGTTAAGAGTTTAACAGAGCTCTGTAAAAAAATGTGGTTTGTGTCTTTGCTATTAATCTTTACATTTAAATATAACTTAAATATAACTTCACACCCTTTAGAATTGGAGAGTTTTTCTCCCATTGTATTGTTTTGTTTTTCCGAGATAATCTATCTGCTGCAGTTCATCTTCAACATGTGGAGATTCCAAGGCAATAAATACTTGAGTTATATTGTGTGGTATGAGTGGACTTGCCCATACTTTATCTCCTATAGTATCATCTCCTCTAACACTGGGTAACATATCTTGTTTAGTGGATGTTTGAACTTGCATCATAACAGTTAAGAATGCCTTATCTTTGTCCGTTATCAGTTGGTTTAGTACTTTACGAACATTCCGACGATTAACCCGAACTGATAAATTTGCGGGCAGAGCAGGCGCAGCTATGCCAGCCGATTGTTCTCCAGCGTGTTGCATTCTGAATAATTTCATACGCAAGGTATTGATCTCGTCCGATACACCTTCTCTCAGTGCTATAATCACATCATTGGTGTGACCTTCTTGTTCAACTCTCATTTTGCAAGAATAACTGTCTAGGATAGACTGATGAGACATTACATTCTGTGCCTCTGCTGCAACTGAATTTCTGACTACATCAACAATTAATTGCAAGAATGTCTCTGTCTTTTCTGCATTCTGGTGCAAACGTTCTCTATATCCTCTAGTTCCAACTGTTGTAAGCATTAAACTTTTCGCGACATAGGCTATATCAGGATATACCACTACTTTAATCGGAGGTTAGGGTAGAGAGCAGCATGGGTCTCGTATAACAGCTTTAGCGAGTAAGATCGCAGTACGGATTTAATGATCACCAAACACTTTGCGAATGTAAGTACATGTTAGTAAACTATACTTCACCATAACATCAGCTATAGCAGCGATACTGCCCAGTCCTGGACCTCTAGTTTGCTTTAATATGAATTTAATGGATTGTAATTCATCACTACCCAACATATTGTAGACAAAGAATTTGTTATTTAAAACTACTGATCTCTGTACTTTCGTTGATAAGAATTTGGATGTGAAAAACTTGATCATATTTTCGGCTTCATACTCTACAATTTTATCCCTGTATCCCTCATTTAACCCTATTAGTTGTTGAACTCGTCGAGAGACCCAATCAGATGTGTGAGTATCTATGCTCATCGTAGACGTCATCACAAACAATGACATTAGGA
This sequence comes from Glossina pallidipes, assembly GCA_000688715.1. Classification (NCBI taxonomy): domain Eukaryota; kingdom Metazoa; phylum Arthropoda; class Insecta; order Diptera; family Glossinidae; genus Glossina; species Glossina pallidipes. Next base: position 353,268 of record KK499986.1, read on the forward strand.
GGTCAATATGTCCTAAACGTGAATTTCTTCCACACATTGAAAAGAATGAGATCATTTCACGATCAGACAGTGTGCTCCAGGCTGCATTTATGGCAACGTGGTCCAGGTAGGTTAAATTTCCAGTTGGTGATCTTCCATCATTAGAATCAAAGTCACACCAGTTAGCTTGCCAAATTGCCCAGTTGATTTGATCATTATTAGTTGGAGATGTATCGGTGTATAATCTCAATGGGAATAGGTGATCTAAATTGCCATGAAAGTCAGCCTTATTCAAAGTAGCTTTGCACTCATTAGTATACCATGTTCCTGACTTACTAATAAATTCTCTGGATAAGTATGCTACTCTTGCCATAGGAGTTAGTAGATCACTAATTGACAATCTGATTCTTTCGTTAGATGTGAAGTCCGATGTATCATACTTATGTAGGCAAGTCATGAAATCACAAATTAGTGATCCTTTATTATCATCGCCCTTACCTCTAAAGGCAGGATGATTGGATACAATATGATGAGTTAAGCAAGCTAACGCTTTGGCTGAAAATGGACCAGTATGGATATCAGCTGATGTTGTAGTCTCAGCTAGCTCTTCAAATCAGTGCTTATTATTTAAATTCGGCATAATGTGTATATAAGTGTAGATTTTGAGTCGTCCATGCAGGTAATACCTTAAGAAAGTCTTTTGTAATTTCCAGTTTATGTTCAGCCATCATAAAAGGTAAGAAGGGATTCACTCCAAATCGTAAATTTTAATCTGCTTCTCGCTCTTGCTTTATCTCGAACGGCGCGTAACTGTGCAATGTTTGATACCATCTTAAATCAGTAGTATTTCAAATCTGATTATCAGTAATTTGAGAACATGTAGAATGAATTAAATCGTGGGCAATTATTTGTGCATGATATGTATCACACGTGATTATGCAGAACAACAATAACACAATAAGACAAATACTTTTTAAAGAATTGAATTATTTGTAGAATTTAATTGCCCACCGTTTCAATACATTGCGGGCCTCCAATTCGGTGGCCATTATAATGTGGGTTATCGTTGCCTCATCGATTTAGATCTGAAAAGCCGTGCTTGCTTCGCTTCGCATAAAAGTAGTTGGATCTGCAATTTCCTTAACTATTGTGTGAGCTGGCGGTCTGCCAACACATTTGTTCTCTAATTTCAATTACTCAGTTCCACCTATACCAACGATCTTGTGCTGATCTTCTTCTTCGGGGTCACTGTCTGAATAGGCACATTTTTTATGCCAAGCTTTCCACGTTCATTCATGTGACCATGGAAGGCTGAAAAAAATGGGGGATCAAAATGATCCCTTTTGGTAGAAGTAGGTATTTGTCAAGGGCATCTCGAAAATTCGATTGTGTAGAAAAATAAGAAATATATAAATAAAAACCGCCAAAAAATATTGGAATTTTTTTTTTTTTTTGAAGATCGAAAATCAAAAAAGACCAAAATAACGTTTTTGATGATCCTAGTTAATAGTATTTATAAAATACAAATTATTTATAGTCAATCCGATTAGAATTATTGATGTCGCACTTTTATAATTTCCAATAGATTAAATTTTTAAATGCGGACATTGTTTGCTTAAGTTGTCATAGTTTATGCTTTGAGGTGGTAATGATAAATTTTTTATAGCATGAACATCCAAATAGTATCGTGTGTTGTTTGGTCCACTATGCTCACTGAGCACTTCATCGAATCTTTTTCATTTCTTCCCCTATTTACTGGTCCACTTCAAATATAATTGTTCAGGTTCACCCTTTAAATTCAATTCGTACGCAAGTTTTTCATCCACTAGACTAACAGCCTTAATCGATAAAGGAAAATGTTTCACAATATTTTCCATTTCTTCCGAAAGTTTAAGTTTTCAAATTTTACACAACACTTCATAGGATATACCAAGATGTGCATTAATATTATGCGTTTGGTGATAATTATTTTGGTTTTCATTTGACGTCTCTGTGTCGTTTCTTAAATCTTTTTCTATATTCTTGTTAGTGCATTAAAGAGGATTATGTTTTGTCTGACAGTTTTCTGTCCCGCAAACGATATTACTTCTGCAGTCATCGCGTTGTTTACGCCAGCACAATTTACATAGATTGGATCTATTCCATTCCATTCCATTCCATTCCATTTTTCATTTCTATCAGCTGTTAAAAATTTTTCACACTCGGATACACGCTCGCAATTATTATCATACTTTGTTTGACATCAGTGATGTTTCCTTGCGCACTACATGCCACTGCATCTATCATACATGTTGCTGGTGTTGCAAATGATAGATCCTTGAAAAAATTTTGTGAATAAGCACTGTTGCGAATACTATTTGGCAGTTGCCCGGCCAGAGGACGAAATAGTGTATGTGAAGTTAAATGAACTTTCTGATGTTTCACGTTAGGATAATATGAAATTTGTTTTTGTTGTTGATTGTTTTCATTAGGAGAGATTATATTTTATTTTTCGTTGCTACGTTTCGTTGTATATTTTCGTTAGTTTGTTAAGGTAAGCTATAAGATATTATTTCATCAAAGACGCGATTGTGATTGTTGTTGATTGTTGAGGTGTTTGGCAGATTAGAAAGCACATATGGATTTGACTGAGCAAAATTTGATGCAGGACTTAAAAAGTCTTCAGCACCTTGTTCGAGAATTTGATAATTTTTTCAGAAAAAATTCTTTTTCCATCTGGAGAAATTTCCTTTCAATTTGGAGAAATCCTTTTTCAATCTGCTTTTCTTGTTCTAAACGTTATGATTCTAATTGTCTTCTGGAAGTTGATATTCCAGAAGAATTTGAGGTATGCTTGTATGGTTGCGAACAGGTGAGTCTAGTGCCGCGTTCGTTGAGCAGTCGACGCAATTCCGCGGATCAATAACAAATTTTTTTGAGCACATCGCTGAAGGAACGGTAGACGACAATTGTTGCATTTGGCGATATTGTGTGATGTAGCTTGTCGGTGACAAATTTGTCTGTTTTCTGAACTATTAGTGCTTGAGGTGCTGTCGTTTTGAGAATTCGGTAGTTGATTTTGCAAAGCGGTCGAATTCATTTTGTGAGGACTTACGATATCGCAGCCGACGCGTTGGTTGTTTTTTTAATTGACAGTTATATCTTTGTATTTACAAAACGCGAATCGAAAAAGAGCAATTGGTGTTTCAACGAAAAAGAATTATCATCAATGTTGGCTAGAGTTCGTCCAACGTCCCCATGCAGGTTGCCAGCGCTTCTTTAATGGGAATGATACTTCTTTTTCTGGCTTACAAGATTGCGTTAAAATTCCTATAATTTATTAAACCGATTAAGTATTAAGTAATAAAAATTTACAAAGGGTTAAAATCACGAATTTTTTGATATAGGATCAAGAACAGGTTTTTCAACGTGTGGTGTGATTTTAATATACAGTTAACAGTACGGCCTCTTTTTACGATAGATAATATTTAACACATGAATAACCGATAAATAGTACAAACCTGAGGAAACTGCTCGGGCGCCACTTGTAACGGGTCTTCTTAGTCGGGGTATTGCTTAGGGCTTCCCAGGTTGTCTTCCAAGAAATTTATAAGAAAAAATCCTGGATTTTCGGACTTTCTTTTTATATATAATTATTTATTTATTGTTACCGGAATTTTGGGAGGTAGTTATGATTTATGTATTAACGACGAAAAATGGTTTTGATAGATAATTATGATTTTGTACTAACGAAGCGGAATTTCGGGAGATAGTTATGATTTATATACTAAGGATAAAAAAATGATTTTGATAAATAATTACGATTTTGTACTAACAAAGAACATCACCGTGATGACCCGCGACCCGATTGTTACTCGTAGTTGCTTTATCAGATATTACTTTGCGCGACTAAGCGGTGGCGGCAACTTGAAGCTATAGGTCTTTTATGTTGCAATAACTTTAGAAATAATATGAGCGTGCAACAAAGTTGCCATATTATAATTAGACGTATTTAATATGCCTGCGTGTAAATCATGAGAACGAACTTTTATCAAACCTATTTGAAGTTTGGCATATTGATTGAAGAATTCCACGATTTGGAGAACAAGTTGGTATTGAAAGATTCAACAAAATTAAAAGAATATTTTGAGTGCATTTCTGCTTTCTATTTGATATCTTAAAACTTAACCATTCGCGCAAAGCACAAATTTAATTTTGAGAATAAAGTCGCAGAGAATATTTCTGCTTTCTAATTGATATTTTAAAATTTAGTCTTACGCGCATAAAATCACGGAGTACCTCGCCGTACTTTAAGAAGGCAAGAAGTTATACTGCCTTAATACGGAAGTATATTGTATATGTAAGCCGTTTCTGAATCTGCAGTAGTATGAATTTAAAATTCCTTTTCTTTTAACACCACCGAAACGATTATGCCGACGTTGGTCTCTCTTGCTTGATGATTCGAAATTGAATGCCCTCTCGCTGTTTTTTCTCTTTTCTTTTTTCTCTGGCTAATCTCGCCGTAAGCTGCCAATTCGCCCTGTATGATCGTCTTGCGGCGACCACATTGCGGTACTTGCGTTTGTATGGTAGCTTATAGCTTGATTTTGCATGGCATTGTTCCTGTGAATGCTTGTGAAATATAAAGTAAAAAGTTCTTCCTGGTTTCCTATCGGCCTCCTGCCGCAGATATCCTCACGTGTTGAGGGTAGTAGAGGGTAATTGACCCTCGCAGCAAACAAAACTCTGTCGATGATCTGCACCCTTTTTTTTTTACTTTTGTTCGTATTCTCCTTTTTTCCTTGTTATTTTCCTTGAGTGAGCCTTGGGGAAGTTGGGCTCTATTGTAGTCCTGCGTGCTGTAGTCCTGAGTATTGCTGGCGTCTGTGAATATGCAAAATTGTTTTTTGAATTCTGGATACTGTAGCAGTGTGGAAGGCGTTGGTGTTACTAAGTTATTTTCCACATTGTCGAATGCCTGATTACATTCTGGAGTTCATTCAAATGCAATATTCTTCTTGCATGGCTTCGTCAATTGGCGCGAATAACCTAAAATAATTCTAATGAAACGCCTATAGTAGCAGTAATATAGTAAATTCAGCGACACGTCTTACACCGTCTGCACCGGTTTGTATGGAGTCTTTTTTAATGACATCATATCTACTGTCATCACAAAGTATACAATCACTTGTGATGTGTATAGCTAGCAGCTGGGTTTGTGCTTTTTGTTACCTGACTAAGCTCAGCTACACTCACATTTTGTTCTTCCCCTTTCCCTTTTCCCTGTTTTTTTCCATGTATATATATTAAAGCACAAAAAAAAAAAAAGAAAGTTTTAAGTCAAGAATAACTAAACCCCTAAACCGTTCCCATGGTCACTTTCCTATGCTCACACGCGCACACATACTTATGTCCCATCTTCACGGAACCTGTAGAATGCTTAGTTTTTCATGACATATTATGACACTCTACCTTAATCTTATTTCCTTACAACTCCTTCCGCCGAGAGTGTCCACAAGGAGATTACAGCGATGACGACAAAATGGCAGCGACATTTTAATTGGTGTATTGACTGTAGTCGGCAGCTTTTAATTGTTGGTTAATGGGTTATTGAAGTCCTTTGGTACATTGAGGTTCAATTATCGTTCATCTGCATTATCTTGTATGTTTATGTATGTGTAATATATGTTTACCTTGGCGAGTAAAACGTTATTGACATACAAGTACTAATACTTTTTATAGTTTGGTTCTTGTGAAAATTGAGTTACTTCTAGTTAGTTTACTGTTACTGTTTGGACATACTTTCATTTTATTCTTTTCTTTGCAAGCACATCACTCCGTAATGTTTTACGTTGATGACAACAGAAAGCTGATGGAAATATATATTGGGACAAATTCAGAAAAAAAGGCCACGTCCTTATTTTCAATATTATGTTGCAAAATTTTTTTAAGTTTTGCAAATTCCACTTTTAGTTATTGTTTTTTTTTTTTTTTTTTTTGATTTTATTTTTTTCAAATTTTTATGTGCAATTATTTTTCTTCAAACTTTAAACACTTGCACTCATCAACTCTTTATCGCACACTCTGTCGCTAATTTTATTTCAAAAAAACTACCCTAATGCTATACAGACGGACTTCGGACTTTATTCTCTTTTCATAATTCTCTCTCTAAATAGTCGCGTACAAAACTTTTGCTTCAACATATTTGGCTTTTGCTTTAATGTGTGATGTAGCTTGCTGGCTCATTGCCGGCAGAGCATTTGCCCTCGGCCCGTGGTGCCGCATTATAAACAGGAAAAACAAAATTTAAAAAAAAAAAAAAG
>KK499986.1:377641-388190 GCA_000688715.1 Glossina pallidipes
AATAATTTTAATTCACTTAAAAAGTTTAATTTACAAACATGTGTAAAGCCCCTAGCTTTTAATGTAAATTTTTGCACATCGTGCGACTACAATTTATCAAGCGAAATATCTAACTTTTTGACTCAATTTTCAAGAGCCATTTCTTGGAATAACTGGACTAATAATTTTTTTTATTGATTGATTTGTAAATTGATTTGGGACAATGTATGAATTCGTATTTTATTAAGAATTAAGCATCATCGCTTACCCATAAAAGAACAGCAAGCAAAGGCAAAATAATGAAGATGTAAACTTAACTAAGTTTCGACAACTGTGTGTGATAACTGTCGTTATCGAAAATCTAAGAGTTGTTATTAAATGTTTTCGAAATCTAATTAAATTTTTTCTACAAATTTTTATAATTTCAGGCAAAACAAAAGAAAAATTAAAATCGGTATCTACGCCGTTATTTCACCATTTATGTAGTCCACGTTTCGCCGCAATGTTCCTAGAATTGATTTGAGGCACTCCTCGAGGTGAGATTACTTCTGTTGGATTAAAGAAAGAAGAAATGGAAAATCTTCTAAAAGATGGAACAGAAGCAGCAGCGCATGTGCTAATTTTGGGAAAAATTTCAGTTGATATTAGCAAGCAACCACACCAATTCAAAGTGAAATGTGGAAACTTCAGGTTGGAGTTTAACGCTTGTTGGAGATTTATAAAGACTTATTTTAATCTGTTTGTATGTTTAGATAAAAGTGTAATGAAGAGTAATTGTATTCTTCTTTATGTTACTGTGAAGTCTACGAAATCGCCTACGTTGATGAAACTCTTCAGGAATTAATTGTGTGATATAAGCTTAATTATATTTGGGATACCTTTGTAGGCGAAGAGACTATCAAGCTGGCTGCTAACCGCTATTGCGCCATAGGCATCAATTAAATCTTTACCATCGTTCGACGATCATCAGCTATACTTATTAGCATGTACTTGGAGTAATTGCCTGTGTAGCAATCTTAAAAATTTTGTCTTCACGTTTTCACGAAATATGTTCGCTGCCACCTTTCAGGTAATCATTTAAGTTTTTATAAATAACAAAATGCCGACAAAATTATTGTAAAAATAACTTAATTAAACTAAAATCAGAGAATTCTAAAATCCTAATCGTAAACTTAAGTGAGAATGTTTTATAGATAGCAATCTAATGTTTTCGAAAATTAAGTTTATATTTAATTTTGGCGATAAGGATCACTAAGAGTCCTGTATGTTGTCATAAGTGCCAAGCACCTTTAATTGTAAATTTTTTTTTTTTATCCTCTTTGTCGTCTCAACTGGTTGCATTATTTTTTTACTAAAAATTTCTTTTCATTATCGCGCAGACTTTTCCTTATTTAATTTGTTTGTGGTTTCACCGATTTGCACACTGACTTATGACTTTGGAAAAAAAAAATGTATGCAAATATTCTATTTTTATTTATACATGGAATTATGCTCGGCTTATATATGAAAATGTCTTAACAAACTTACCGTGGATATACCAAGTTGAGTTATTAAATTTAGCTCACCCTCTATATATACATTGACAATAAGAATGCACTCGATACCACTGCCTCCTTCCTTACCACGGCATATTGTTACGATTATGCATGGTTTCTAAATTTGCATTGATGATACGATCTTCGCTTATGTTTACGCCAAAGGGTTGTTGCTGCCGTTGATTTCTGGATAGTCCGGAAAGTTGTTGTTGTTGAAATAGGCTCCCGATTTCTGCGTTACCAAGCACACTCCATAAAGTTTGATACTATCAACCCCACCTCGATGTATTTTCACATATTCAAGTTTAAAAAAAAGTTCACGAAAATCGGGCAAGGCTCAATTCTAATAGTTTTACTTTTAGAGACTGCACGACATTTAATAAATGCAAGCAAAGGAAATTTTTTCTTCTCTACAAATTAATAGTCTCAGCGTGATACTAAGTTAACATTCATTAATATAAACAAACTGTTTCTTTCCTTTTTTTTTTTTTTTTATTTTGTTGACTTCAAATTCTTTCTAGTTTATTTATTACAACTTTTGCAAGTGTATCGAAAGATTATTTAAAGCTGGCTTATTTATTTATCTTAACCTCTTTTATACACATAATGTTATTGTAGAACAGATCAGTCAATTGCTTGCCCACATAATGCACAAATGTTTTTTTTTTTTCACAAACTCATATCGTTCTTACTTAGTATTTTCTTTTGTTCTGTTTGTATTTTTGTGGGTTTTCTTCCTTTCAAAAAAAAAAATATATATATACTCTTGAAAGCGCACACGTTTTTTTTCTCATGTTCCTGGACTTTTCGCTTTACTCTTTTTACTTTAAGGATCTTTTTAATTGCCTTTGTAGGTTACAAAAACCGAATAGAAATTGTTTTTTTTTTCTTTTTTTTTTATTATTTGTTGGTAAGTAAAATTAATAAAATAATTTAAACAAAAAAAATGTAGTTAGGGCCAAGGAAAGTACTGTTCCATATCGACCACAATCGGCTCTTTTATTTTACTTCACACACATGAGATTCTCTCAGTAGATTTCTGTTCCTTTCTCCTTTTTTTTCACGCAATTGTTTAAACTTTTACTTGAACATAATGAAAGATAAAATGACACAGGAAAACTCAAATATTAACTCTATGATCTGTATTATAGGGTAAACTGACAACAAAAGTAGATCTTTCGTGGTGCTCAGTTGAAATTGTCCGTATTACGATGTTTATAGTCCAACGTTCTGCAATTCAATGCCGACCAGCAGGGAATGAAAAAAAGGAAAACACCACCAAGAATTCTCGCATGATTTTGTTTTTTTTTTTCTTTCTTGTTCCTTTGCTTAGCCAGCGGCTAGCCGCTATTTGCAAAGAACCGCAAAATCGTACGATGTTCCATAACGGCATGCAGTTACTGAGACATTTTAGGTAAACACAGACCGACAGATACCCTCCCTGAATTTATTCGCGGACGTTACAGGCGGCGTGAGCTTGTTGGAGCCTTCGCTAGCATCTCACGGATCTTCTTTTCAATTTTCAAGAGTACAACTAAACGCTGCAGTACTTTTTTGCGCGTAAATGTGCTACGTCCAATAGCAAGTGCACATACTGTGTCTCGAATTCAATTGGCATAGTTTATAAAATTTTCTTTCGCATTTGCTTTTTGTAACCGCTAAATATGGACAACACGCTGGCATTGCCGAAAAAATCTGGCAAAATGATGGCACAACTGAGCAATGCGTCAATATCCTCCAAGCTGTTTTCTGAACGATGCATTCGCAGGCCTCGCACTAAGTTAAACAACGGTGCTAATTCTAAGATCGAGGAAGATGCTCTGAAGCAAGCAGAAAGAAATTAAAGAAGTAAAAGAAAATGTTTTAAAACATAATAACAACTAAACTTACTTGTTGCTAGGTTCCAACATCATTCCACCTACATTTGTGGTTATTTTCAATATTTCCTTTTATTCACTATCTGTACTCGTAGTGTCATTTGAAATATCGCTTAAAGTATTAACACATTTCATGTAATACAAAGTTTATGTCGGTATAATGAAAATATATTTCACATTGGCACAAAAATTGTATATCAAAAAATACTTAGTCTATTTGTTCGGGACAGTGTTGAACACCGAAATTATCTCGAAAATAATCGTTCATAAATTCGCTTAACCATATGACAAAGTTATTAGTCAAGAACAGCTTGCTGCATTTACGATCGCTAGCGCAAATCGATCGTAATTCAAAGAAGTGCTTAGTAGAAATTGGATAAGGAACCAAATGTTAGAAAAGTTATCAAATATAAAAAACACGTTACAATAATTTGTAACTTACTGAATTAATTGGCCACTATCTTGCCTCTGCCTTCAGGTATTTCATCGACAGTCGCAAAAGTGGAAACAATTATCCGATGTTATCGCAATTTCTTCCAACCGGGCTATACAGTTAATCAGCTATATATATATATACTTTGCTTTCTTACATTAAGGCATAAAAAATTATAAAATTATAAAAGTTATAACCGTATTATTCGTATTAATCAACTGCTTTTTAATTATATTAATTTCATCTTGTAAAGCAGGACATTCATTCAGCATGGCTATTGATGATAACAATTCTATGACGTGATATGTATTTGTGCTGAAGTCATTTCATGTATATGATCCAAGTTTGGCTAATATGAAGGTTAAAAAGAAAGCCATAATCTTTAATATGAATGTCATAAAAAAATGAACTCCTAACGAAACGTTACCAATAATAATATCTCGTGTCCCAGTTATGTAAAATCGTTAAAGAAAAGATTGCACGATTTTTACGGCAAATTTTGTATATAGCCGTTGTGAATGATTGGGTTATTTATTCAACACTTCACATATCTGTACTCTTCAATGATTATCTACCTATTAAGACGTGCACAGTAAGTTCCGCTAAGCCGACTTGTTATTCATTTGAAGACAGACGGGCTATTAGACTCTGTAATGGAGCATATAAGAAATGGCACCGTTGGCTTAGTGAGCCTAGTTGGGAAGTCTTTCGGAGGTATAGGAGTAGGGTGCACTATATCACATGCTGTTATCTAATCTTCGTCCAAAGATTCCTGATAGGCTAAACGAATATTTTTTTAAATTCCAACTGTGGTTCATGGAATCGGATTTCACTTGGTACTCAGGATGCACTTTATCGGCATAGCGGTATGTTTAAGTTTAGAGCTCTCAATAGCGAGGAAGTGTGACAGTCGATACACTGGATTAAATCAACCACCGTTGGGCATGGTAATATTGACATCAACTTCTTAAAACTAATTGTTCCGGGTATCATTCTGTCTCGATCTAACTCTTAAATCCTATCATAACTATGTGCCCATTTCCCGACGTTTGAAAAGGAGGGCAATAAAACCTTTTAGGAAGAAGTCATCTTCAGTTCTCCCCGAAGATTGTTGTCGATTACGATTCTTCGTGCTTTGTCGAAGGTACTTGACCGGTTAATGACTGATCAAATTATGCCGTACCTTTTCTCGACGACTCTGTCCTACGCAAACCGGTCAGATTATAACCTTGGGCACAACTGTAATATGACTATGCTCAAAGTTTTAGAGGACATTCGAACGAAGTATGAAAAGGATGAGTGGACGATTCTTGTAATGACTAACTTTTTCAAGGCCTTTGATACAGTCGACCATAATTTACTGCTGCATAAACTTAGGTATTATTTTGGGTTTAGTGCGTGTGCAATGACGTTATTTAGTTCCTATTTAGTGAATCGGTCATTAGTAACTCGGCTTCTGAATCAAAAATAGTTGCATGTTCCGTAAGTGTGCACTCTGAGATCTTTCTTCTTTATTGTTTTCATCAGTGGCTTCATTACATGTTGTCACGACTGTTGCATTCATTCATATGCTGCTGCTGCACAGATATATCACTCGTCCTCGCGTGTTGGCGTGAACAATCTGGTTCAGGATCTAGATCGTATTAATCTCTGGTCCGATTTCAATGTATTAAAGTTAAACAGAATTAAAATTGAAGCCACAGGTTTTCGCCAGTTGGTGACATGTCTATTCCTTGCCTCCCATTAGGATGCGTGATGAGGAGGTTTAGAAATGCATCTATGATAGTGTAAATCTTTAAAGATAGTTATCTTGCGCTGAAAATGTTGAATACTTTCTGTATGAGACATTGCATCCCAGAATATCGACATTTAAAGCTCCGAAAACACAATTATTTACTTTAATGTTTAAACCATAATCGTTGAGGAGGTCGAATATCAATTTTAAATGTGTTAGGTGTTCTGACCCATACGCGCTGGTAACCAAAATTAGGTGAATGTAAAATGTAGACTCTGAAATTCTTCATTCACAAATCTTTAAAAAGCTTATGCTGCGTTCCGCAATACGAAAGGCATTGAACGAAGTTCAAACATGCCGAATGGTATGTCGTCTTGAGTGTTTTGTAAACGTTATCTTCAGCCACAAGTATTTGATGATAAGCCTTTAGTAAGTCTAGTTTTGAGAAAATGTATTTGTCATTAAGGTTCCAACTCATATTCTGAATATGTGGTTAAGAATAGTGGCTAGGAATGGTCGCACAGTTTAACCATCTAAAATCTCTGCAAGAGCGCCATTCATTTAGGTTATTTTTGAGAACAAGTGAATTGGATGCCGTATAGCCGTCTTAACTAGTAATTCGAATTCTTCCTTTGCAATTTTATACATGCACAATCGTTTTGGTTTTGAGAATGGAAGGTTACCTCCAGTTCTCAGTCCGTGAACAGTTTCATGTTTAACAGATTTGGTCATATAATCGTGTTTTGAAATCTCAGCTATTACAAATACAAAGGGAAATTGACGGTGAAGATTTAAATTTATATTTAAAAGTTTCTTGACGTACGCTCGTATTCAAGAACCATTTTTATTAGAAAATTATTCCTGGAAAAAACACCCAGTTCCTACTTTTCTCTTCGAATTTGTAATGATATCTAATCATCTAGCTAAGTTCCCTAATCATCTAGCTAGTTATCCCCGGACATGGACCTACGGCCAAACTTAAATCCATGTCCAAATCGCGTCTGTCTAGAGCTATGTTGATTCATCTGTGCTTAGATACTATTAACTTCAAGCAATAATTTATTTAGATTCTCACATGTTAACGTTTGAGATCTGAGTATATTTTGAATCGTTAAATTATTTTTATTACTTGAAGTTATCCCTATTATGACCCCACAGTGATTACTCACTTCTCAAATGTTATCAGTTTTTCAACTCAGTAGTGTCGCTGACATTGGAATCAGTAAGCGCTTGGGTAATTTCTTCATCCGTAATTTTTTTTATCATTTTATTTGTGAAATTAGATTCACCAAGAATGAGGAGATTCCGATAATACCCTGATAGCCTGAAATCACCCATACCATGTCACGGTGGTCAGGCTTTCGGTAGAGCAGTTAATTTATTAAGCCTGGCATGCTGTGCCGCATGACAACATAAGGACAGAAAAAGAAATTTCAAAAAGCATGCGAATTAAAGAATATTTGTTCCTTAAAAAAAACGGTGGGAGTCCGCCGATGTAATCTGTTATCCGCACAGTACGTTGGTCCTGGCTTAGTTCGTCCGTCACTGTTCCCAGTCCCCCTACTTTCCCTCAATCATGCTCCCTGCCCATGCCCCGCCCCGCAGTGGTATCCTACTTACAAGCACATTTTCATTCTTCTTACATTCTAATACAAAAAATAATAATGGTACCTGAACGTTGGGAAGTGATGCGCCTGCGATTAGGTAGTGAGACGCCCCTCGTGTGGACGATTAAATCTCCCGCAGTCCTCTCTTGAGTTGGCAACTTTTATGTTGGTGTCCGCTTGATGATTTTTCCAGCTACTCGATCCCCGACTTCTTTTCCTCCTCAGCTCTAGCTAACCTCAGTTGACTAGCCAAACTCTTCGTCTTTCCCTTCCACTCACCTTCATTTGACCTTCATGTTTTCACTACTTCTTCCTCTCTTATTCGTTTGCCCTTGTTCAATGACATCTGCAGTCATCCCCCGTGATATTGCTCTTGAAGGTCAGAATACAAAGATTAGAAGCACTTTCTCTTTAGAATTGGTATATGCAAAACTCTTAACACCTTCACTTCAGCTACTCTTTTATTTCGGTCTACTTTCGTTCCTCACATACGCCACACTTAGTCAAATCGGCCTACTCACTTACTGCTTATCTTACTCTCTTAAAAATCTTCTCAGTAAACGACCAGCAGGAAAAAGAAAAGAGAAACCACCACAAAGAATTCTCGCATGATTTTTTCCTTTTTCTCTTCTCTCTTGCTAGCCGTCACTTTGCAAAAGATCAGAAAAATCATGCAACGGCGTGCCGTTATTACGACATTCGTAGTAAACGCAGACAGACAGTCCGACTGATTCAGAGAGGTTCAGCTAACATTGTTCCCCTAACTTTCATTTCTTCTGTCCATGGTTAACCTTAATAGCTCTTCTCCTCCCTATCATATACCACAGCCATTTTCCATCCTCATTTCTTCTGCTGGACTATTACAGGAGTTACGTGTTCTTCTTACGTAGTTGTTCTTACGTAGTTCTTCTTTTTCTTCAGACCTCTTTGTTTTTTCTTTTCGTCCTTTTTCTTACTTGATCCAATATTTTTAACCACTTTTACGGATTTTGGTAGACATCCACTATTTTTACCCAATCCCCCTTCATTTTTTCCCTTTTCATAACCTTTCCTGTCCAAAATTTACATTTCGAATTTTTACTTTCGATGCAGCTATTTTTGTGCGTCCCGTTGTTATTATATACAAATTTAATTAGTTGACTTCAAATTATTTATTCTATTATGAAAACTGGTATCTCCCGGCGACGTCTGCTCATAGCAACTTGGCGCCTTATCTAATGTAAGTCGTTATATTTATTAACTAATCTGCATGTTAAATTAATATTGTAACGTAAAACGACCGTTGGGATTTTGCATTTTATTTAACTCCTTTTGAGATTAATTTCGTACCACTGCAGTGTGATTTTTAGGATAGTGTAGATTTTATTTACAATTCTTAGGAGATCTATTTACAAAGTATTTACTGGAGCTTGCATTTACAACGATTGTTTTGGCCTTGTCCGTTCCAATATTACGATTCAACTCTCTTGACTCGAGCGAGTTTTCCTCCGTTTAAGCATTCTAATTATATGCCCTTCTATAAGCAACTTGAAAGTATTTTACTTCATCCCGGCGTTTTTGAGTTATAATCCCTTTTTTCGCTAAATGTTCACAAACATGTACTTGGCTTTCCCTCGTTTCCCTTGGTTTTCTTCCTGTGACAGAATGAATATTGTTGGTATACATTGTTATTATACTGTACTGTTTCCATTCTTTTATTTGGATAGTGGTTTAGTATCCTAATATGTACGTTGATTATATTAAAGAGCATTGCAATGGCTGTGTGTGTTTGACGTATAATTATTATTTGATGTAGAACGTATTTCGATAATAAATCAAGAAATAAATTCGTTATCGGTCGTTTCATCTACCTTTTGTCAAACTTAGCCATTTTTGGACTGTGCCGCTACACGAATTACACCTTCCACTAACTGCAAGATTTGGTCTGTATTCATCGTTTCTGCTTTTTTTCCTTATCGCGGTTATCTAGATTTTGGAAAATCTATCCAGACTTTCTAAAATCGTACAATTATATTCAATTCCACTTAGTTTGATGTGTCAAGAAGAATTTATGCACGACCAAGCCTGTGTTAGCAAATGTGAGACGAAGCAAAATATATGGATCCCTTGCAAAAACTGTGCTGCCATATTGTTCGCTTGTAGTTGCAATAATTAAGCGCTACAAATAATGGCATCAGCAAATTTCAAAATTTATCTTTATATATTAATATTAAAATAAATACTTGTAGAAAGTAGCGAACTCGGCGCAAAAGCCAAGCTCGTACAATTTTGATTTCACCATAATTAAATTTCTCTGTCAAATTTTTAAACATTATGACAGTTTGGATTTGGCATTGAAATGAGTAGGATTCTGTTTTTTCGCTTTAGAAAGGTTAATGGAATTCAAAAATTTAAGTTTGACTGCGTGTTTGAAATATTTATAAATGAACTAATGAAATTTATAATAACTCTTTTAAACGGTTCGTTTTTTGATGTAAAGCTGTGTAAGCTTCGCTTGCAGCTACCGCAAATGTCTTGTTGAAAAAATAGAAACACGATTAATTCCATCTATTGTTTGAAAAAAATACAATTAACTTCATGTTATTGCTAACGATGGTGCTGCTAATTCATTTCCATTTGCTCCCAATTGGGGAGTTTTAGTGATTGTGATTTTATTTCCCAGTTTATTTACAAAAGATATTATTTAGAGTTCTTTTTTTTAGTAATCGGAAAACGTTTTTCTCATTTGCGAGTAAACCTTTTTTCTGCCAACTTAACAAAAAAAGAATGTTGAGTTTTTGGAAATGTTTATATTCCGTATTTCATTGATTTTATATGGGTGTTGGGAATCAATATGGAAGAATCAATTGTCATGATCAATTTTCGGTCGTTATGTATCGTGAAAGAGAACTGTGAGCGCGGTGACATGGTTTGATCACTTATTTACTTTTGAGAGTTGAATTTCGCTTCGGTGGATTTCATTATTGGAAGGTATTGATAATTAGGTGGGTAAGGAGGAAAGTTAGTCATGTCGGTTTGTAAAGAATTAAGAATGGCCGCTATCCCCACTTCAGCCCTATCGAAAAATTCCCATATATTATCTGTCGAGTGTTGACGTTCCATACATTGGAGCCTGTTGACGTCATATTTAAACATTTCGACATTTTTCTCAGCTTTACAGAGTGTTATGTTGTTGGAAGGCCAACCTGCGTGAGTTATCACGTTGAGGTTACCAAAAGTTCGATGTTTAAATATGACGTCAACAGGCTCCAATGTATGGAACGTCAACACTCGACAGATAATATATGGGAATTTTTCGATAGGGCTGAAGTGGGGATAGCGGCCATTCTTAATTCTTTACAAACCGACATGACTAACTTCCCTCCTTACCCACCTAATTATCA
>KK499986.1:409631-420074 GCA_000688715.1 Glossina pallidipes
TATTTGTTGCAACTATTGTTTCCAGACATCGTTCTGAAATAATACAAAAAATCAAATATTTAAAAATCTTTTTTTACTTACAAGGTTGAATTGTTCAGTTTCGTATGCTTACGTGAACTAAAACAGCAAAACGCAAAAGTAAAGCTACAAAACCCAAAAGTCACAAGAAATGTTGACTAACGGTTTCTTTTCAACATAGAGTACGCAGGTGTTTGTGACTTATGCATATACAGTTAAACTGAAGCTGCGAAACGCAGCTGCAAAAAAAATGGTATACACACAATGTTGACTAACGGTTTTTTTTCAACATAGAGTACGCAGGTGTATGGCACGAATTCTTCTTCGGCCGGCTCTTCCATTGTGCAATCAACAATATTGATGACATGGTTGTCATCGGTAGTGATCTCTCCGTTGCCCCAAAATTCAATTTGTGACTCCATTGGCCGCCTCATGAGCGTTAATACCTGCGGCGCCGGTCTGGTTCGTTTTTTTGTGGATGGTGCTATCCTACAGAAAAAACTTTCCAGTGCGTCCGTACTTAACCTGGCTTTTCCCGTTGTTGCAGGACCCTGATTCGTTGAACAAGGCAACGCGTTTTAGTATCGTCGCCTGCAGGCGCTTGCCTATGTCCTTCGACGTTATGCGGTCCTGCAAAACCGCCTTATAGGTGTCGCAGGCGCTATAAAATGCCTCATATACTTGAGGCATTGCGAACTCGTGTGCTAGGTATTCGTATGCTGTGATGACAAAGTTCCTCGTTTGGTGAGATCCTTCAGGCATGCATTACAACGCAGCTGCTCACGTATATACTGCGCTATGCAGTAGCCCGGGAGCAGCGTGACGTAGTCCTCCTCCTGTTTTGTTATCAGTCCGCTGGCTACGTTCTCAAACGGCACACCATCCAGGGAATATGGCACGAATTCCTCGGCCGGGTCTTCAAGATTAAGATCAAGATTATTGATGACGTGGTAGTCATCAATATGCCCTCCGTTATCCAAAACTTTAGTTTGTGCCGCCCCTAGCCGCCTGATGAGTATCAATATATGCGGCGCCGACCTGGTTCGCTTTCTTGAGGACGGCGCTATCCTACAAAAAAAGCTCTACACTAAGTCTGTACTTAGCCTGCATATGAAAAAAAAAAATAATAAAATATTAAAAAATAAAAAATATTGTAATAATACCTGTAACCCTGGATGGTAATATTAGGGTAAGCATCCAGTAGTTCAGCAATCAATTTTACGAATGCCCGAATGGTCTTCAACGTGTCTTCGGCCAGTGTATTCGTTTGAATGTCGGCGTTGGTGAGGAACTCCACGATTTCATCCAGCACCGCTTGCTGGGCCTGCCAATTGACCCTGCTTATCTTGCCGCTATGGAATATGGAGCTCAATTTCGTCATAGCGGCGAAGACTTCATAGGTGCGAATTTCCTTCTCGCTACTGATGATTCCTCTTTATTTCACTACTGTAAACATGCCAAGGTTGCCTTTTGACAACCTTACCATATCCTAATCAGAAGACAGCTATCTTCTCATCGCGTCTTCCCAAACCCAAACAATTGAAATTTTAATACTTAATCTAGCACTTTCCCTTTCGAGACAAAGGACATGTGAGGTCAAAACGACAGACGACTTTACCTCTTCACAGATTCTCCGTTCGTCGGGGGAGTGATTGGCGTGGGGTCGCATACTCAGTCCTCAGACTCGCTTAGCGACGCTGCTGGCGGTGTTCGTTTGTCCATTCCCATTTCCAGTTCTCGGAGATCATGGGGCTTTCCGTCGATTCGAACCGTTTGGCTAGTCTCCCGTCGGGGGTGGAAGAACTCGTACATCATGCAGGTGACGACTCCTGCTGCGTTGACTCGTACAACAGCGGGCAAGTCCGTGAACCTACGCCTCTATTGAGGTCTCTCGGATGATGCCGGTGGATCCGCTTCGGACTTAACATAGGCGTTGGCGTGGTGAGCGACTATCGATGTGTTGGTCATTCCTTGCCCGGATTCCAATTGGGAATCCCTTCATCGACGGATGGTCGAACGTTGAGATGGCCGTCGCACGGAGGGAGAAAGTAAGGGCAATCCTGTTATGCTCCACTTCCGCATGCGAGTATATATGAGACGATAGCCATACTGTCCCTTAAAGAAAACCCCTGAGGCTCCCTGATCACATCGGAATTCCGGATCAATCGTTACGAGTCTCGATGTTAAGGGAGCTGGCATTCTCCGTCTTCTGTGGGACTACGTCCGGCTTCGACGACTGTTTCCATCGGATTTTCTCGTGGGGTGTATGGCATAGTGAACCAACGTTGTACCCCTTTTTCTTGGAGGTAACTCTGAAAGCGTCTGCTCGTGTATTCCACACTGCTGTTGGTAAGAATTCTGAGACTCCGAATTTTCTGAGTATTCTCAAAAAGCATTTACCAGTTTGACCGCAGTGGCACGTCGTAAGGGGATCAACTCAACTCATTTCGAGAACTAATCCATAGATAGTCCGGTAAACTCCGAACATATCGTGGCCCAGCGCTCCTCAGGTAAAGCTGTTATCATTTCGCCTGCTGGTTTCTACTATGCCAGCTTATATTGCTGACAGCTAACACAATTTCGCATATAATGGGCGATATCCCTGAACATCCCAGGCCAGTAGTATCGATCACAACTCCTGTTGATTGTTTTGCGAATGCCAAGGTGTCGTGCCATTGGCTCGTCATGGTTCTCTTTTAAAACCCTGCCTCTGATCGGTGTGGGCACGCACAATTTTCACGCTGCATTTTCTTCTTCCATGCTGCTCCTCGGAAAATGGTCATTAACGATGGCGAAATGGGAGAACTTTTGTGGCTCGTCTTGAACTTTTCTCACCGTGTTGTTCGTCCAGCTACACTCTGCGCTTGGCTTAGTTTATATTATGATACGGTTGAATTCATCCACTGGTTGTCGTGGCAACGCCACAACACTACGTGACCCGTGGCGATATTGTATCTCGAAGTTATACTTTGAATGTCTAGAGCCCATCTAGCTAATCGGCCGGTAGGGTTATCCATCGATTTTAACCATTTCAGCGATAATTGATCGGTCACAATGAGATGATAACCCTCTAAATGGGGCCTCATCTTTCGAATTCCGCAGATTATGGCAGTGCAGTTTTTCTCTGCACCATTTAAATGTCGACGGGCTTACGCAACTACGACTTCTTCCATAAAGAAAAATTGTGTTTACCCTCTTACCTTTCCTTTGTTTTTTCAAAGTTCCTCATTTTGAATCGAGTGCCCCGACTCGTATATTATCAACCAGATTTACGTATAAATTTTTCTTTGTAACTATTTTTAAAAAGGCGGTTCAAAATTACATTTGAATTGTTTTTGAAATTACATATTTTACTTTTTTTCCAATAAAAAGGAGGAAATCAAATATTTGAAAAAAAAAATATTTTTTTTTGTCGGTTTTCCTCTAATCAATGAAGAATGGAAATACATAGATATATATATATATGTATAAAACAAAAAATGTGATAACTAGATAGACAGCCCTAAGTTTACAAAATGTGAGCATTCAGCGTCAGAGTTTTGTGTGAATGTGTTTACAATCTCCTTTTTCTTCTATTTTTAATTTTTTTTATTTTATTTTTTTTTTTTTAATTTATTTATTTATTAATTTATTTACTAATGAATTAATTACGTTTCGGTTTCGCAGGGCGCAGATGTAACGCCTTGAGCCATAGGAAAGTTTGTTTATCTAAGCAACTATTCCGAAAACTAGGCAAAAGCGGTATCTTTTCGTTTTTCAGTTTCGTGTTTTCTGTCTAAGGTTAGCACAAGATCTGCGAGACACGCAAAGCAAAAGCTACACAGATTATATTTTGCGTTAATATTAGTTGTTCAGAGTTGCATTTATAAGAAAAAGTTCATGCATTTGCTTCCATGTTGGAACCTTTCTATGAGATTTCAAAGATTGTTTCCATAAAGAATATGCATCAAGGGGTGGCTTAATGGAAATGAAATAGACGAGAATTTGACCCCAATCAGTGACTGGAACGTTTTCAAGACGGCAAAGCAATTCTTGATCCGCGTTTACACAAGCTAATCTGAAATTAGCGTCGTGAGGACATAGCGCTTTGCTATGGGACATGTAGTGCTCTTAGTCTCCTTACGAAAGGGGTATAAAATTGAGCTAGTGTTAATTTGGAATATTTGAAGAGACTATTCTTTATAACCTCCTTCGATACCCTCTATGTTGCATAGGGGAACTTTGATGTACACCGACTATTGCTCATTCTGCAGCTGCAATAGAGAGAATATTTCATTTACCTTGAATGTTGATAGGTGTGAGGTAATTTCTCAATTGAGTTGTAAGCACCGTTCTCATAATATCGGTAATCAAATTGATCAAATTTACGATTAGCTGATCTTTTTAAGTCATAAAAAACAATTGAATTCAAACTGCTCCTTAAATCCTTAAAAGCAAAGTTTATTTTAGGTTAGTCATTTTATTCTTTGACCTTACTAAGTGTTAATGGTCGGGTGTAGCTTTCCATTTGTGGACCTTGCAATTTAGTACGCACCATCGTAAAGCGCCATAAAGCGTGTACAGAGGTTGTTGCTCAATTGAGATTCAATTTCTGGAGTATTAGCGAATTAACAACGCATCGGGGAAATCGGAGCACTGCCTATCTAATTTATGCGCTGTTGATGCGCTTGTTGAGCTAAGGAAATGTACTAAATTATTCCAAATAATGTGTTTATATAACAAACGGTTTTTATGGTGGATTGATTAC
This sequence comes from Glossina pallidipes, assembly GCA_000688715.1. Taxonomy (NCBI): domain Eukaryota; kingdom Metazoa; phylum Arthropoda; class Insecta; order Diptera; family Glossinidae; genus Glossina; species Glossina pallidipes. The sequence goes on from KK499986.1 coordinate 414,397, forward strand.
AATAAAGTCTTCTATGATGAATGCTTTTAATATTTTGAGTATATTGACAATGAAAGCCTCAAATATTTGATTCGAGAAATTGCGCTTGGCCCAAGAATAAATGTGATAAGAAACTGCCTTGAATCGAGAATAAACGTAGTAAGGAATTGCCTTAAATCGAGAATAAATGCATAAGGTTTCGTTTTGGGCTTGGAGTTAATGCTCTGAATGCATTCTAATGCTCCACGACTATCGCAATAGTCTTGCATAGGATTTGCAATTATTTAATAAAATGCCTCTTAACGTTCGAGAATCACTGCAATATGTTGTTTTGCAATTTATAATCTATGCAAAGACTACTGTTTAAAGTCCGTGGGTGCTAATGAGCTGTAACAGCTTTATTTAAGCCAAATGAAAAATCTGTGCATATCCTACAATCACGATTGGAATTTTTAATAGCAACAATTGGAGCTGCCCATGACGACAAATCAAGTGGCTCATTACACTCAAATGGACAAACCTGTCAAGTTATGATTTCACCGCTTTCATAGGACAAACTATGCTTGGTACTCGGAGCGGTAGGTTGGTTGAGCATCTTTCTTGAAAGTAAGCTGCGCTCCCTGCTTTGGGTATACCGCTAGATATGCTGAGAAAACGGCAGGTAATTTTCGCGCAAAATATCAATCAACGGTTTTCTTAGTGGATTCTCGAATAAATTAAACGAAAATACTCATTCAAAGTAGTTTAAGAGGTTCACCTGAAGTGATATTAAATAATTAAGCTGTTGCTTCAATGGCACCATTTGCTGTAGGAGTTATATTCAATGCAGTGTAATAGAAAAATAGTTTATACCTAAAGGTATTATAAAGGTAGTCTTGGTTGCCGGGGTGGAATACGCCTGTGTATTCCCCGCTCCTTAACTTAATTGGTTCTTTTATCTTAAGGATCGATACGGAATTTAATTCACTATGATTCCTCTCAGGTAACATCATAATTTAAGTTCTTAATCCTACGATAGCTAGAAATATTTCAGTTGATTTTGTGATTCTCCGTTTATTATCTACACCAAACTAGGATCGGTAGATTTAACATTTCTTTTGTTCTTATATTACATCACTACCACTTGATATCATTCACAAATATAGCGTTCTTAGATGCGTGTGACTTACTTTACCGATGTGGCTTTCTTTAGAGTAAAAATATCAACAAGTTATTCACCTTTTCATCGTCACTTTCCGATTTATGGTTCCTTCCTTCCTTATTAGTTTCAACAATTTCATATTTTTCTTTTCTCTGGAAGACCTGTTCCGTTTACGACGGCGCTCCCATCGCTCGGTCGGTTTTTTCTTTTCTAATTTTGCAATTAAGTCCAACAACATGTTGATCTTATCGAAAAGTTTGCCTGAAAAGGAAAAAAGAAAAAAAAGAAATAATACAGTTAAAAATAAGTTATTAAAACATACTTATTGATATTTTAATATTATTCATATTATTCATAGCGCCGAAACCCAAAAAATTTTATGAAACTCAGATAGTACGGATTGTGCAGGGAATTTGCTGCACACAACAATAAATTTCAAATGGCGCCGCTATACTTGCACTACATATGTTAACTTGCCTAAATTATGATCAAAATATATTCTACAATCCGCCAATATAAACTATCGCAAGAGATGTAAATCAAAGTAGTAAAAAAAACAAAAAAAAATAAGTTATTTAAATGCACTATAGATTCATATTTTATTAAATTTTTTATTTTCAACATATTTTTGGTAAATAAAATTATCAAATATAAATATTGTTATTCAAGTTGATGTGGCGTGAGCTAAGATCATTATTCACGATGTTTCAATCACGATGATGATTCGGTAAAATCGTGCTTGCATACTTCTCGTTAACGCTTGTTGAAGGTTTCCGCATTAACAGCCAAATTTAAGCAAATCGTCAAGACGATCAAACCAAGCTTGAAAGGTCAAAGCCCATGGCTTTGCTGCACACTTATGATGGATGAAAAGGTGTCTGCTGACTTATACATTTCATATATTACGGGTTTCCCCATTATTGAATGTTACTTAATTACAACATTTATAGTCAAAATCAATTAGTAATCAGTATAAAAGTGTGCTGTCAACTTGACCTTATGGTTAAGAAATAGTGTTAGATCGTTGATGAATCGATGGAAAGTGAAATTAAGTTTCACAGAAGTCTGGCTGGGATATTGGTTTAGAATCGATATACGATTTTAGGAGTCTTCGAGGCATTCCCTGACCAACTCCAATTGTTCTAACATTGAGAGGCATGATTTTATACCAAGCTACTGCCAGTCAAGATGAAGTTTGAGACATGATATCATCCCAATCCATGGACACCACATTTGGCATAGCTTCACATGTCTCGACATTGTGACGATTAGAATTGATACACATAGCCTTCCAATTAAGATGCAATGTGAATTTCGACCATCTATAAATTGGGTCACGTTGCGACAAAGCTTCTTGGAGATTAGAACAATCCGAGATGAACCACTGATTACCAGGGAATGGCAATGTTGCAACCTGAACCCCCTCAATTTTTTTTTTTTTTGTTTGCTAAAATTTCCATTAATTATTGTTCATGTTAAAGAAATATCAAAAAATCTGCTGGATTTACTTGCGCAGGCGAAATGAAACAAAATCCGCGGTGTCGAACAACAACAACACTTCAAACACGTCTTAACCTCTTAGGCGAACGCGAACAACATAAAAGAATCGATTTTAAGTTTGTTCGCAAGGACAAGCAAACGATAGAATGTACATATCGACACCTGAACTATAGTTCTGTATGCGACAGAACAAATTCATATTTCAAATTTTGTTAACAATTGCACTATTCGCTCTTAATTTTGCGATTTTTTCTATTTGGATTGTAGAGCATCCCCCAACTTGCTCTCTAAGCAAATTCAAGATGCCAGCGTTCATTCAATCATCGAAATCAGCTCCGTTGTTGGTTGATCCCATAGTCTGGGCGGCTCTTAACGCCCTTGGGCAATGCTTTGATTATAATTTTTGGCTATGCCAGCAAAGATAGCATTACCACTATTTGTTCTTTTGTAATTGACCTGCAAGTGCCACTTACACTACTGAAATTAATTTATGCTTTAAATTATGCATATAAATGACCAAAAAAAAATACATTCTTTTAGTTGAAACTTTGCTTTGCTTAACTGGCCGCACACCGCTGACCACTTTTCTTGAGCACTTTTCGTTCGCGTTGAACAATTTTTTTTCTTATAATATGTTTTGAAAAATCACGAATACTGACTACTAGGAAATTTGCAGACATTTTTCTTGCGGCGCCAACTGAAAAAATTTGAAAACGCTATCCATTTATAATCAACGTTGCGTGCGCTTTATTGCCGACAACTTATTGAAGCAAAATACATATTTTGTGGCGGCGATTGCGTTTTTTCATCTTTCTTTTTTTGGTGAAAATGTTTCTTATTTCACGTTATTTCATTTTATAAAAAATTTTATATAATTTTGTGTTTATTTACGTTTGTCGGGCTGGTCGTTTGTAAACAAACAGACGACGAATTTGTCCCTTTGCGGACATCATAATTCATTGCCTCGGTTGCTGTACGAATCGGTGGTGGCAATTTATTAAATTCATCGCTAGTTTACAACGTTCAGCCTATCAGGTGGTAATATCGTTTAGTTTACCAATAATACGCGAAATCTAAAATACATAAGATAGCTTATCTTAAATCTTAAATTTATATGTTAAAACTACGTGTGGGTCCAAAATAAGGGACGTTTTTCGTCCCAAAATGCAAATGACCAAAAAGATACTTACATGTTCTTCTTTTACTTGATGTTAAATCTCTTCAATCTTTGCTTACCTGCGGGCGCATACGCACCACTGACTACTTTTCTTGAGGTGAACAATACGTTTGATCATGAAAATTAAAAGTCACGTATGTTAGCTTCTAGGAAATTTGCAGACAGTGTTTCTATAGCCCCCACAGCCAAAAAGCTCGAAAACACTACCTATTTCTAATTAACTTTATGTGCACTTTATTGTTCCCAACTCGTTGTTTGGTATTTTCCAGTCGTATAATATGTGTATGGAGTTTGCTCCCATTCCTTCATTTATTTTCTTTTGTTTTGTTTTCACTTTAGTTCATTTTATAAAAAATTTTATATAATTTTGTTTTTATTTACGTTTGTCGGGTTGGTTGTTTATAAACAAACAAACGTCAAGTTTGCTGATTGTATTTCCATTATTTTTGCAAAATAAATATCAAAAGACGAAAGTTAAATGATTTTCAAATTTCGAAAGTTAATAGGAGATACATACTTAGTACCCTATCTAATGCATGTTATGGATGCAAGTCTTTTATTTTCGTGTTATTTGGGTTGGGGAGACTGCTCTGCCAAAAATGTCACAGGGGCAACTAAATAACAAAATGTCTAAACATGTAGTTTGAAATAAAAATCAGTAAAATCTTATGAACTTTTGGTACTTCTCTTATTTAATAATAGTATCGCTCTGTTAATTAACAGCTAGAAGTTTTTAATGCAAAAACTTTCTTCATATTTCTTCGTAGAATATTTTCACTAAAATTTGAAACATAAAATTGAAATTTCGTCAATATGAAATAAACCATGAAAAGAGAAAAAAAATTTTTTCACACTTTTTCACATATATGCACATACATACGTATGCGTATGTATACCATAGCTTTATTCTCATATCTTTATTCTTTTTGTTTGTAAGGTGTAACGGTTCAACAGAATTCGTAGAAAAAGAACAAGAAGTCAAATAGCTGTTAATTGACAGCATTACTACTGTTATTAATAGCAGAAACGCCAAAAGTTCGTATATTTTGAAAAATATGTTGTCACATCTTGTCATTTAGTTATCTCTACTAATCGCTTTACATACAAAAAAAATGTAAAATGCAATCTATCTTCCAATCAACTCGGCAAGAGTTCTTTAAAGGTCTTTTAATACACAGCACAAGAGTAAAAGAATTCCATCACTACTTTTTATTTAAAAAGTCTTGTTGATCTAAATGTTGATCCTTAGTGCTTTCGTAAAAGATATTCTTCAGACTCTCAATTCTTTTATCAGAAAACAGATGATGTAATCGTAAATTTGTACAAATGAAGAAAAGTTAGTGATGGGAATGTTAATATTTAATTTACTCACGAAAGATATTATTTAGCGGCAATTTTTCTATCAACCAGCAACAGTGCTCTCTTCAGCAATCGATGTTCTGCAAAGGCAACGCTTCAACTAAATCACACGTCTTTTTCTCCTTATTTCAATCTTGTAAACTGATAGTGATGCCATCGCTGTCCTAATAATATATTTAGGTTCTTATTATATTTAGACTGCTAGCGACAATCCTTTCAGGTGACAGCATTAGTTAAAGTGTCAACTTGCATAGCGATAACAATTTCAACACATTTGCAATTATTTTACAAAACGGAAAAATAAATACGTTATGTCAATGAGAATTTGCAAGATTTTTTACATTTTCACTTCAAGGCCTAATTCACCGAATGTATTTAAAAGTAAAAGAAAATGTCAAAAGCTGTAGAAAATGTTTGATCACATATTAAATGACGAAATAACTAAAGTGATTGCGAGGTATCATTTTGGAAAAACGTAAGAACTTTTTAGAGAAGATGTTAAGAAATAATACGATTGCTTTA
>KK499986.1:424714-453797 GCA_000688715.1 Glossina pallidipes
AGTTATATTTAAATATAACTTCACGCCCTTTATTTGGCTACATTAATAATAATCCATTAACGACTTTTTTCCTTATTTTATAAATATGTAAACGAATCTGTACGAAATGTTTAAGTCGAATAACAAATTGCCGTAACGATTATAAAAAATATAAATGTAAAATTTGTTTACTATTTCCAAATCTGTCAAAAACGTTGCACAACACTGTTATGAATATTGTAATCCAATAGATCCTTCATATGATTCTTTTAATAAACTTTTTTGTTCGAATATAATAAGACCGTGTTGCGGAATAATTTTCTGCTTATATATTAAAAGTAAAATATATTTTTATATGAATTTCAAACTATTTTTATCGTTGGTGTTTTTTACTATTTTTTTTTTTTGATTATTTTTTTTTTACTATTTTTTGCGGAATTGGTAGATATCATCAGGTAAATCAAACAAATAGTTTATCTAATCGTTTGCCCATCATTGGTTCTTCACTCTTATTACTTTTAGCATGGCCTTGTTAAAGTGATTTTTGTCAAAGCTTGGTTATTATAATAACACTTCAACATTATAGTCGGGGAAGGCCGATTCTTAAATATCCTACACCACATTGTTTAACACAATTCTTATTTTTATTATAGAACGGAAATATTATATCTTGTTTTTATATAAAGGCATATTTTTCAATTGCGTATTTATACGTATTTTCTGCTCTACAAACGTCAATTTTCGTGAAATTCTTAATTAGAGTAGGATCCAAAATATAGGCCGAGGTGGTCCAATTTTGGTACAGTTAATTCTTTGATGTTAAATTACTATTATGATACAATTTTCATCACGAAACATTGAAAATTGTACCTTTTTGTCGCATGAATTTCTGTTTTCATTACATAAGAGGGGGTTCAAAAATTGCCACAGTCGCTCCAAAATTTTCATAACAACCATACGCCAGTACTATCTAGCTACTTTTGCCGAGAAGTTTTGAAAATTACAATTTTCAATAGCGTTCGTCCTTGGGTCAAAACACGTCACTGTACCAACTTTTATCAATACATCTCAACAATCGCGACTGTAAATTAAACACAGATATGTATGGACAGGCATTTGACGGGCAGACATGCTTAGATCAATTCATATTCATTCATTCAATTCATCAAAGATGAGTTTATCTTAAGGCCTTCTGCGTGTTACATTCGTTCGCACTGACTTGATATATCCTCTACCACAGATGGAGTAGGGTAAAACAAAAAGAAGGCCACGCACAAGAAGAAATAAAAGCAATCTATTTTAAATTTAGAAATGATTTGTCTAATTTATATTTATCTTACACTGATCTACAATTTTTTTATATTACGTAATTCCTAAATTGGTTATTCCCGTACGAAATGAAAGATAAGCAATGAAACCCATTTATTTTAAAGTTAAAATTTCCATATTACGGATCAATTAATAGATCTACAATCTACCATATCATATAGATATCTACGTATATCTAATCAATCTTCTTTATCATTAATCACTACTAAACTTGCTTACCTTTATTGTATCTTCCTTATTACTACTTTTACGTTGATTGCTTTATTTTTGGTTCTAAAAGCATATGTTTTTGTTTACATTTTCTGTAAAACCATAGGATAGCGTGGCTGCCGCTTTACTACTTGCTGGTTTTCAATACGAAAACGAAAATGATGACACATTGTGTCAGTCCTCATGTTGGTGAAAAGTAAATAATATTGGTAAAAACTAAATTCATACGTGTAGTAATTGCATATGTACACTAGTGCTTTGCTAATAATTAAAGGTTGTCAGTTCAAGAATGCTGGTTTGCATTCTTTTAGCGAACTGCTTAAACTAGTCTTAAAAATGTAAATTACACACTAGAAATGCGATCCACATATTCGATAACATATGTACGGTAATCACGTATGCGAAAGTTAACTTTTATTCGCGACAAAGCCATTAGTTGAAAAGCGATCCACCAGATCTTTTTGGGACAAAGTTAAGCTTCCATTTTTTTCATCACCTCCGAAGCAACACCCGGAAACTTCCGATATTCAGTCATTGGTAGCCTCTAGAACTCAACAGTGCCAAAGTCATGGATAAACGGATCACATCGCTGCGTCTATTCTTTTTAAACTCGGAACTCTTGCAGAAAACTGCATGCCACAATATTAATAAATACATATATACATCTATCACAAATATATCAAAAAAACCATTTACACATTACAATGTAGTGTATTTTTCGTGTCGAATATCTATCTAATATTTATGCATTGATTAACATAAAACGATTAATTACTGACGTTAAATAATATATCACTTATTTTTCGCATAATCAAATTTTTTTGGTCCCTAAAATTCTGTTGTGTTTTGGTTCGGTTTGTTAATTAGTTTTCATACAGTCAAATTAAAGGAAATATCTACAAAAATTTCAAAATTGGTAAGCACTGTTCCAGTCGAAACAGAACTTATGATATATATATACGTAATAATTTGTAAGAAAACGATAAATGTATACATTTTACTGAGATTTATACGAGAAATATTGGTAGTTGCTTCATTTCCGTTTCGTTGCATATACTGTAGAAATTCGTTGTGGCTGTCTGAAGATTTCGTGCGCTATGTTTGAAGGCCGGACGCTATGGAATTCTTATTTTTTGTGCGAAAAGCAATAGATATGTTTCTTCAACATTTAAGTTTATAAATGAAAGTGTTAAAAATAATATGATGGATGGAGAAAGCCGGCCACTATTACGTTATGGGCGTCGCGACAAGATCTTTAAAACCTTCCCACCCATGGATCTGACGTGAAAGCGAGATGCCACTTTCCAAGTGAACAGGCAATTGCGCTCATTGCTTATCACAGATGTATTAAGCGTTTGGACAAATAGCAATTGCTGCAGTATGTACACGTGAGCCGCCACTAAAAGCTGTTCTAAAAATTTATTAATTTCAGATGAAACAATTAAGAAACGTATATGAAGAATAAACACAGGCAGCCAGGAGTTTCCTTCGTCAATTGATCTTGTGACTTGAGATTAAAACTATTTCACCGTCACACGTTTCGCGTGCATAATCTAACTTCTCATGATATCATACACGAAAATGTTAATTTTGTTAGAAATTAAACAGAGACAAAACTGGTGTTGATTCTGAATCGAAATTAAAAATTGTTCAGTCGATTTGATGGTGTACAATAAACAGCGCATTCGTCACGTGATGTATGAAAAATTAAGGTTAGTATACAGCGTTTATCGATACTTTACAGAAATCCATATGAAGCCTATCGTATTTCCAGACGATTGTTGAAAATATTGGGATGAAAAGTAAATGTTTGAAAGTCCAGTTTAATTCAAGATTTTGTTTGGTTGTATTGATACGACATTTCATGATACGATTTTGTTCGGTAAGTGGAATTCAATAGCGGACAGACACTTGAACCAGCTGCTCACCGTTAATGTGCTGATCGAAAAATAACCATGGGAGTTTTTAACGTCGGCAATCTTCGAAAACGTTCGGCAGTTCGCAACTGCACTTATTGGCACATCTTGTTGCAAGTGGCAACAGTGCGATTGAAATTGACGATTTTTTGTTCAAACTTCATCGATATATAGGCTGCGCAACGTCTGCTTCCAACTTTCAGGTAACTTTTCAGTTTTCATTTTATTGCAATAGGTATAATTTTCACTAAAATAAGAAAATGCCGACAAAGCTTTAAACCTATGCTCGTAAATTAAATGAAAATAGAGGCATTTTCAAAACTTGCATAAATAAGTTTACAAGTAACGCTAGTTACAGAAATTTTAAAGCAGAAAATTGAATGATTTAAGAAATAATCCTGTTTATACGTACATTTCACTTATAACTAAAACCGTATCATGTGTTAGAATAAGTAACTTAAGTAATTCATTTCTAGTTATAATATAATGTATACATGGTTAAGTTGAATACGCTTCAGCCTTGAATCTTCATAAATGTAATAAGCAAAGCCATATCAGTGGCGAATGAATTGTCAGAGAGCCGGCTTGTGCTTGAGATTTGTAAAGATGTTTAATATATTCCACAGAAAGGGGAATGTTCTACTGGATTGGACTAGTCGCTTGAAAAGGACGTTTTGTGATTTACAAAATATAAATTATTTGGGGAGATAGCAATCGTTTTAACTTTTTTAGCAACAATAGACCGCTTTTTGAGTAGGAAATTTGAATGTAATGGACGAAATGGGAGATAGATTAGATACAGGCATAATTTTGTTAATCGTGCCATTTCATGGCGCATCTTTCAGTCTACGTCTTTGCTAAAGTATTTGTCATTAACGTTGATTGTAGGCGCTTCGGTAACACTTTTATGAAATAACACCTATTGCTAATTGTCGTTACTATTGTGGCTATAATTGACGCTCTGCGCTCAAGAGCTCCGAATCGGAGCTCTTTAAAATTTGTCCTGTGGCGATAATGCAAATAATTTTAAATTCATAACACACGTACAAAAACAAATTGTAATATCATTTATTTTGTAAACAAATTACAAATGAAATTGGGTAACGGTGAAAAAACTTATATGTCCATATGGTTTTCTTTATTGACATTGTTTTAATGTACTAGCAATATGAACGAAAAAGACTTCGTGAGCAAAATGTTAACAGAATCCTAATAGTGCCTTTGCCTTGAAGGCTCTGCCATAACAATATTTAGCCATATAGAGATTTCTTGGTTTAATACATTTTTTAGTAGTATATACAAGTAATCGATTTGAGGTTTATGATAATTGGCAGCAAATAGTGTTGATATTTTAGCAGTGGTGCGAACAAACATATAAATATTTCAGGAGCAAGAAACCTGTAGATATAACGCTGATTACCAGACATTCAACTTTTTTTATTCTCCTTTGGTGGTTATTAATGAGAAATTCATATTCAATAGTAGACTACAGCAAACAATAGTATATCTGTCCGTTAAGCGAGAGCTCTAGTATACTACACTTAGATGTATTTGTACAATATCTGCGTTTGGCGAGAAGTATAGAAGCCTTTGGATATTGCGCTGAGCAAATTAGCAGAACTAAAACATGGCACCTTAATCAGATTATTATTATCATCATATGTACATTTATATTACGGGTTAAGTGATATTAAATTATCTACTCTAACAGCATTCGCTTTTCTATAGTGTTTTATTTTTACATACTTTTTATTACCGCCTGGAATCCTGTTCAACCAATGGCATATTTTCCTACAATGTCGAATTGTTTCTGCAAATGCTGTGAAGGTACTAACTAACAATTTGTTGCATGATTTATCTCGTCCACACGCCAGGTATCCCCACAAGAAATTTTTGTTTCCTGGGAGGTTTTCATTATGGAAAGCACGAATGTGTGGTTAATTACTTGAGCTCCGCGGTAGGGTGGAGATTTAGTTGTTCGTGTAATGAATTGAAGTTCAAGACCCGAGATTAGGTTAGATAAACTTTTAACACCTGCACGTAGATTTTGTTGTATTCGATCGTCTTCGCAACTTAATCAAAGAATATTTTAAACTCAGAAATTGTGATTGGTATTTCAACGTAAAGTTGAATTCAGTGGTGATAAAGAAAAAGGAATTGTAATCTGAATTTATGATACGATCTAAATGCATATGTCTACACGTTGGTCTCCCGATCAAGAAAAAAGACAAGACAGGAAAACTGTCGGCACCTATAAAAATAATAATAATCACATCGTTTTCTAAAAAGTGTTCAAAAAGGCACTCACCTCCTGAGTTACCATTTGAGCTATCTCAAACTGTATGGTGGGCATTGGCATTACGTCCAATTAGTCAGTTGACTTTTTGGAAGCGGCAGTACTGGACAAGGCTGCGTATCTCGGGTGTGGGCATCTTTGCCTCGCCAGGTAGATAAGCGAAGACTATTCCCGCTGATCGGTCCCCATCGGAGAATGGCATTGCAGCCTGAACCGCGACCAGACCCCCAGTATGAACTCTGACAGCGGAAAAAAGGTTATATGATCTCCAACGAGCAAGATGGCCCGGCGTCGCCCGTGTTGGATATTGTAAACCAACTTATCTTTCTTTATACGCAGGGGTTGGATAGCGTTCGTATTTATTTAAGGCTCCTGGAAGAGCGTTAGGTCCTGACTCTCGTTTGTAAACCTCATGCTTAGAATCAAATAGGCGGCTATAGTATGGTGGAAGTTCACTTGGGTACACTTAGTGCAACTGCTTTATCTGCTTAAGGCAACGGTCAAAAGCAACACATGTGGCGCGGAACTTGTCCCTGTTTGGACAGACCCCGATGGGTCTTCTCCGTCATCCGCTGCGGTCGCCCTGAGAAATAATATACGGTAAGTGCAACGCAATAAATTCTGATGTTCATATCTTTGACTAATTCTTATTATTCAATTTACATTTATCTGAATTATTTTGAGGCTTTTAGCTGGCTAGCTAGTATTATTATAGTAGCTAGGCTAAAGGCCATTACGGTCTAACATAGCGTTCGCACGGACGACTTGAATTTATAGTTGTTTTTGTAAGTTCACAATTTGTTTAGTTACATTTAATAAAATATATTTTAATTTATCCATAAATAAATTAGGTAAACCAGAGTTTAAGCATTAGTTTTGGAAGACGTATTGTTTTTTTTTTTTTTTACTTTGTTTGCAAAGTTTACCCCCGATTTGAGGTTATTTTTACTATGTTATTCTGCCTTGTATCTCTAAGTTTTAATTGAAGTTTCCTAAAAACCTCGCAGCCTTTAGAAGATACCCAATAGAGGTTTTCTCTTTCGGTAGGTGGGATTGCATTAAAACGATATTTGCCTCTTGCTTAACTTAAGAAATTTAATAATTTAAGGAACAAAGTAAATTAGCTAAGGATGATTATATGATCGCTTACCACGCCAAGCTATTTTAAAGAAGAAATTAGAGCAGCAAATATGTAGGAGATGGAAGATATTTTTTAAGTTTGAAAAGTCGCCTATCATGCTTGACTCTATCGAAAGCCTTTTTCTAGAAAAACACAGCGTATGTTTGGTAACTTCTTTTTTGATTTTACTAACCGATATGTGTTTGTTTTGTTGGAAGAATTTAGATGAGAATGTATTTTTTTAATATTCAATAAGATATTTCTTTAAACACGTTCATTTTTCATATTTTGCCATTACAACAATACAGAGTTGTAGTAACATACAAAGATTTTTAAAATACCAATTTCGAAAAGCTTTGCAAAGTATTTTACCATATAAAGTTCTTTCCCCCGATAATCTGGTACGCCAACCTATGGGACATGGGTGTCTGGAAATTTCAATACTTGTTCTTGTAAGTTTTTTTTAGCTATTGTTACTATTTTAGTTATGGTTACTACGCTGAAAAATTTGTTTTAGATAGTGAGCAAGGCTTCCAGTTCTCTCCACATCATTTCTATTTTTATACTAATCGCCGATTCCTATCTCTTAAGGGAACCATTCGCCGGATCGGTTATGTAAAGTTTGGTAGGTCCCCACAAGTAAAGTTAATCACGCATGTCTGTGTTGGCGTTGCTTAAACGCGTTTTAGTTTGCACATTTCTTATCCCAGAAGTTGTCTTAGATCCTTTGTTGTTTCATTTAAATTGCTAAAAGATTCTTTCTGTTTTCACATTGGCTTTTTTAACTGCTCTTGTCTTTGGTTATTTATTTATTTCAAGGCTTACACAATTATTCCAATATTTAGGCCTGTTAAAATTTGTGGGAGTAGAACCGGCTGGGTGAATAAGATTTATAAAATCTTCTACCGCGCCATTAATTTCAAACTTTCCAAATTCTGATAAATGTATAAATTGTTATTGGTCCAATAAAAGTCCCATTATCAGCAGCTCTATTACTATTTACATTAAACTAAGAAGTTCTGAACAGTCATGTTAAAGTTGATAATCAATGGAGATTGACACGACCTGAGGTCATCGTGGTCATAAATATGAAAGAACTTCCCGGAAATATTAGAGTACACGGTACACACATTTTCATCAGATCAAACGGCCTGAACGTGGGTCATCTCGTGGGCAAGACAAAGTAGTTCTTCTAGTAGTAGTAGAGTAGTTGTTCTTATTTATTATTGCTGAAAAATTATTATTTCGTTTTAATGAAAATCCAGAAGGATAATATGAGAATTGTAAAAATGATTTTATAAAGATATTCGATATCCAATAGTTGATTTCACCACAATTGCAAAACCAGCTTGAGGTAATTCGCAATTATTAATTTTGAGATGAAAACGGTTTGTGCAACGAGCCCTTTATACAGGAAAAATGTCGATAAAATTTTCATCAAACAAATCCTGCGTCAAGCTCTTCAGTAGTTGGAATCTTCAGACGTGACCTTAAATGTTTTTGGACAGACGAAGTTCGAATAAAATGGAAAACATATGATATTGTACGCTGTAATTTCTTGACCGACTCCTACTTTATCTATGCATCTATCTGTTTCAAATGATGGTGCATCTGTTGTTGCCAAGGATTCTTTGGTGTGTTTAGTTTGTCTCTATATTTGTCTGATTTTACATTGTTTTATATAGGTTTCGACGCCTTGGAACATGTTTCGCCAAATATATTCCTGGCGTAGTTTTTGGAACGTCTTTTACATTTCGATATGTCTTCAGTATGAGCCCGTACAGTGAGCCCTTTTACAGGTTTAAACTGTTCTTCTTTATTCTGGATCCTTTTGTCTTTCTTTTAATAGTAAGATTTTTGTGCGGTTGTTGACTATTTGAATTGAATATCATGGGAAATATTAACTAAGAAAAGCCAATACACACTAACGTTTTAAAGAAATACAATTTAAATGGTGTAATGTGGTTATAGCGACCAACGTACATGAAAAATTAGATTAAATCAATTTAATCTAGGTTCAAGTCCACGTTGGGCGCCATTTTTTTTGTAATGGTTATAGCTAGCTCTAGGTCAGGAGAGCCATTGCCGTCATCCCCTAGTGCCACCTCACAAAACAAATAAAATTTAAGAAGAAAGAAAAAAAAATTATGGACACAAATCTGATTGTTGAAGTGCCTACACAATATGGTCTGTCCGGTACGTCATCCGTTAGTCTTTCTTCTGTCCGTTGGTAATTGTCCCCGTCCCCTCACTGTCCCTCGTACGCGCACCACTCCATACCCCGCCTCAGCCGGGGGTTATGTACATTTAATTAATCATTTTTATTAATTATTAAGAGAAAAACAAAAAAATTAAAAGTTTACTTATCGCTCTATCGCCTTCTCTATTTTCTTGGCCGCAACCCCCTTTATCGGTTCAATTCCATTTCATCCACCAACAAGAGGCTCCCTCATAGCCATATTCGGCATGATGCACAGAATTCAGCTCCTTTACAAGTCACAACGCTTAGGAAATCGTCGGCTAAATTCGTTTAGCAATCAACGGGCTTCCCCCACCAATAACTAAATTTTTTTTTTCTCTTCTATGCACCCCCTTTCTTTTTTGGTACTTTGATAAGCTTTGAATCACATACATGTACAAATCGCATTTCTTTTTGTATTAGGTTTTTATTTTTATTTAAACACAATTTACTTCTCCTGCCGCTTAGGTTTAATTTAGGAAGATTTGACTTTTAAGTCACACAAAACCGAAAGCAAAATTTAATTACTTTTATATGAGTGATCTGTTCTCATCCACAACTAAAACCCAATTGAATAAAATCACCACCAAAAAATTGTTCTTCGCATCATTTTTGTTCCTCTTGTTCGTTGCATGCCTAACGGCTAGCCGCTATTTTGTAGAGAACCGCAAAATCATGCGACGTCCCATAACGGCATGCCTTTAGGGAGACATTTTCGGTAAAAGCAGACCGACAGATACCCTCCCTGAATTTGTTCGCGGACGTTACAATGGTTTATGGAAAGTAGAGAAAGACTACGGAGAGAATCAGGTAATATGGTTATAATAGAATTAACTTAATTTAAATTAAAGTATTTAATTCGATAATTTCCCAATAATAATGTTGATAAAAAAAAATGTAGAGTATTATTTTTCCATTAAGAATTCACAATAAATTTCGTCTAACATCAAATACATAGATAATAAGTGACGGAAATTAGGTCTACTATATAAAACACAGTTTATTAACAGCCCTTGCATAATAATGAGGAGCGTTAACTTTACGATGAATGATACGGTGAACATGAGACAAAAAGTATAATGCGATGGTTGATATCTCGAATACCCTAGATTCGCTTGTGTCGAGTTCATTTGTATAGAGAAGCAGTCTTAAACGCGTAGGTTAACGGGAACGATTTCACGTAATCACTGAAACTGTCTATTAGAAACATGTAGTAAATATCTTTAAATTGTTTACATAACTTGCGAAAAGAGTTCGTAATTAACACTATGTTAAGAGAACCTAAGAAGAAGAATATTCTTTGAAATACTTGCCGGAATGTTAAAATCAAGTCCTTGAATCATTAACACGAGAACTGGTGCCTTTTCGTACATTTCTACCAAAAAACATAATTTTGATTCTCTATTTTTGACGACGCCTCACAGTCGCAAACATGAGGGTAGCGAGCTGATATTTGGCACAAAAATTCTGCGGTCGAATAAAAATCCAATGTTGGAAATGTATTTGCAATCTGCCTACACGTCCACCGTAAATGAGAAAAAAAATAGCCTCGAGAAAAGGGATAATTTTTTCATATTTTTGTCCATAACTTTCGATCCTGATAACAAATTTCTGAAAACCTGGTGCTAAAATGTTCATCAAGTCCACTTGCATACTTGCTCCAGAAATAGGTGGATAATAGTTGATTTTGCATGTACAGCTTGCTGTTATTGCATACCAGTGTTTCACGTGCAGATTAAGCGTCACTTTACCATCCAAAAACTCCAACCAGATCATTAAACGACAACACCAAACCCAAAATCTCTCTAACTTATAATTGAAAGTGATGAAAGACTCGCTAGTGAAAGACATTTAGCTTTTTTATATTCAAAGACATCCCAATTATTTTACACCATTCAACCCATAAACATAAGTCATATTCCAAATGATGGTGTCCTTCAACGTTGTGTGAGGATTAGAAAACCTTAATATCGCCTGCATACATTAAGACATTCGCTTGTTGAGTTACATCAGGCAGACCATTTAAAAATAACCAAAGGAAAAGCGGGACACGGTGGGTCCTCTGCGGAACAACGGATATCACTGGTGTACGCGCAGAAACATTAAATAAAATTAAAATCTTTACCCGAACTCGTAACCGAACTTAACTTTTCCATAAATTGTGAGAATGAAATTGTTGCGTGTAATCTATTGGTTTGGCTGCTGCTGAACAACTGAAAGCATGACCGTCATTTTTGCACTGCTTTTGTAGGCTACCACGCCAACACCTTGATACCGAGAGCTTTTACCGCGAGGTTTTGCTGGCTTACTATACCACTTACATGCTAATGTTTAGGGAGTAACTTAGTTGACATAGTAACGCTGACATAGAAAGCTGCAAAAGATTATGCAGGGTTACATTACAGTTTCAATCGGAGAAATATATCGAGTGAAGATAACGAAACTATAAACACAGTACAGAACTTCAAATGTAAGATTTAGCCTAATTTTACAGTTTAATAAAACAAAGTAAACTTATATGCAGATAATGACATTAGAATGTAAACAACAACGTCTTCTGTGTTCGCAGCGGATAAAGAAGGGTCCTTCCTTACATCCCTCCCTCACGTTGGGAATGAACAAATATCTGCTGCGCTTCATATGGGACCCTCACGATCCGATATTGAATAACATTTCCTTGGGCAAAAGCTCGCCTATGTTTGCCTGTTCTTGGAAATTCAATTGGTAGCTATTGATAGATGCTTTCGGCAAGGCTTTCCATCCGGGATCATTATATCATGGTGTAAAAAGTTTTGCGCTATCGATAGGCAATGATTCTTCGGTGGTTTTGTCCGGCTTATCGAAATTCGATGAGGTCAATAAACAGAGGCATACGCTATCTTTATTTGCGGCTTTGCATGACGTACCTGTTGTTGAAGGAACCGGTCGTAGAAAATAATCTTGTCGGCGGCTGCTTGGTGCGGTTCATCGAGAGCCGACAGTGGCAATTGATCGAACGCAATGAGATCGTCGTTACTTGTTTTGTGGGGCTCAAAAGAGCTCGGCGGTATTAATTGGTCGTATGTGATAATATCGTCGGTGATTATTTTGTGAGGTTTAATAGAGCTCGGTAGTGTTAATTGGGCGTATGTGATGATGTCGCCGGTGATTATTTTGTAAGGCTCAATAGAGTTCAGCGATATTAATTTGCCATATGTAATGACGTGATCGGTCGATGTGTTCTGAGGCTCAATAGAGCCCCGTAAGTGATAATATCCTTGGGCAAAAGTTGGTTGATTGTGTCCAAGACTCTCTTCTTTTGTGCGGGTTCTGACTCCTCTGCTGACATCTTTATGGAGTGAAATTTAGCTATCTTCGCTGTTTGGTGGCGCACCTAGTTACCGGTGTCCGCGACATACAAGTTTTCAGGGTGAGCTTTTAGTTTTGGAATATCACCTCGATAACAGTTTGCTTTGGCTAGAGCGGAGATATCGTGGGCGAGACGGATACGAGCGATTTTGGCATTCTGCGAAGTACGCCAATTTGTTGGCAGATCAGCGGCATTGCAAGATCCATCTTCCTTGCCCAGGTAGCGATAGAGTTTTTGAAGGGGTGTCTGCCACAATCGCTAAGACTATCTTGTTGTAGGGTTTGCACCATGATTGCCAGAAGATGCCTTTCATTGAAGTCCTTTTCAGCTTTGTACCGGCTTTGAAACCCCTGAGAAAGATATTGGTGGATGTTATCGATAACTTTATGGCACCATATTCTTTTTGGAATCGACTAAGCGGATTCGATTGGATTTGTCCTGACCCACTCTGGGTTGCCATGCGCCAGCTAACAGCCAATGCTTTCGTCTACGATTTGGTAGCAGTAAGGCTGGCATGCTGAAGAGGTCGATGTGGTGTGGGGAGAAGGTCACAAGGTTTTTTGTATATGTGTACACATACAAAGGGGCTCAATATATACATTGTACATCAATGGTATATTCAAGCGATGTCGTAGCCACAACCCACAATATTTTACAATAATATCATTCAGATATCCACCGGGTTTTATCTTTGCGTAATCCATCTGCGTAATAGAAATTGAATGTCTGTCACTGGGATACGTAAAAATTGGTGGATTAACTGTTGTTGTTACACTTTTCTTCTGTGGATAATTACTTACTTGATGATCTGGCATCTCTCTTTATAATAATGACGCGTCAGCTTAAATTTGTTTAGTGATGAATTTTTATGGTGTTAATCTACTACGTTTGCGAGGAAGCGGGTTGCTCCCTTACCAATTATGATACACCGCCCACACAAAGAGGTCGTACCTTTCCAGTTAGTTGTTGTTCTATCATCTTACTTTTGCCTTGTGTTAGTTCTGAAATTAGTGGCCAAAGTTTACGCGCGATAATGAAGCGCATATACATTAAATTTTCGTAGTTTGCAAAATTTGGGAAAATGGTTACCGGCATAAAGATCACACATCGCATGTACTTTATGTTTTGTTGGGAGCGACCAGAAGTTCAATTATTGCAACAGCGTAAATAAGCGAGTTATGAAAAAAGTTATTTGACAAAAGGAACATATATAACTGTAAAGCGCTGACAATAAATGCCAATGCTTTGGGAGATACTCAGGGTCTAGGTACAATAACCTTCAACAATATAAATAACTTAATACTAAAAAAATATGCCGTAGCATTTCCTATATATGCCAGCCGTACGGCTTTGGTTCTTAGGTTTGAGAGTGTAGTATAGAAATAATTGATTCATATACCCAACGGTTCTGGGGTTCGCCAAATCATACGATTTGGTACCTAGGTCTGCCAATAACACAAACATAAGAACATGTATACAAGTAAACGTTGCGCTAGAAAAGAACTCGTAAAATTATGCATGTTGAGATGATACACATCAGATGATGGCATGCCCAACGGTTCTGGGGTTCGCCAAATCATACGATTTGGTACCTAGGCCTGCCAATAACACAGACATAAGAACATGTATACAAGTAAACGTTGCGCTAGAAAAGAACTCGTAAAATTATGCATGTTGAGATGATACACATCAGATGATGGCATGCCCAACGGTTCTGCGGTTTACAAAATCATACAATTTCGTACCTAGGTCAGCACTAACAATAAGACACGCAAAACATGGAGCGATTATAAAAGAGCGTGGTACGCCTGGTACTGCTACAACTCCCGGAGAGTACGAGTCGCCCGAGCAGCCCACGCCGTCTTTTCGCAGAACCATTATCAAGCGGATCGGCTATGGACAAAGTTTGAAAATAGAACCTAAGTTTTAATGGTAAGATTGATGCGATAGAATTTATAAAACGGATCGAAGAATTATGCGAATCGTATGAGCTTCCTATAGCTATTATGCCACGGGTAATGTTAGAATTAGTTACGGGCCAAGCTCTGATGTGGTACCGTAATAACCGGCGGGCTTGGGACGTCAGAACTTTAAAGAAGACTTCTTGAAGTTCTTCCAACATCCCTGGTATTTTGAAAGATTAGATGATGAGAACCGGCAGGCAGTTCAGCTACCAAACGGAAAACTCCGCCCGGATGCATTGCGAATGGATAATCTGGTGCGATCATTAGTTTCATCGCCAAAATCCTTGCCCGACACATCGAGAAGTCCTGCATGAGGGTCTCGTACCGAGTGAACTTTCTCTTAGCCGATAGAACGGTATTAGAGACCGACATCGCGACAGCCATCTCCCCTCACTTCAGAAGAGAATGACGACACGTCATGCACCTGTGCGATTTCGGACCGTACGGTGGCACTGTACTGTAGGGGTATGGTGATGGAGAGACATTGTATTGTAGGCGTGTGTGTGTCTTTGTTAACACTCTCATTTAATCGAGCGGCGCAGTATTCTGAGGGCAGACGTCTTGGTTATAGAATGGCTTAACTTTGCTGACATGAACGGTTTTAAGGCGTATCTCATTAGCGCTTTGTACCACAATAACGACCAGAGATTTGTACTTCACCACTGTGTACGGTCTGTCATACCTCATTCGAAAACTTCTCATATGTTCGCTTCTTTTGCCTTGAGTGTTTCGTTTATGTTTTCGATTTCCAGAATACCTTCGTCAAACAACGTGTTAAGTAGGCGGCGTTGTCTTCCGAAATTTGAGTGTGTTGCTGAGTAGCCGGTAGTATCCGAAGTCGCGGTGTTGAGCGCGGGGATGATTTCAGGGATGAACCTATTGCAATGGCGTTGGTCTGTTCTTGTGAATTGCGCTATCATCGTTTTGAGTGTGTGGTTCACTTATTCGGTGGGATTCTCCTGTGGGGTGCTGTAAATTGCTGTCTCATACCCAGATTCTCCACGAACTGGCGAAACTGTCGGCTGACAAACTGTGTTCCGTTGTCTGTAATAACTACTTTGGGTGTCTCAAATCTGGATATAATTCTTTCTCTGAACGCCTTCATCAGTGCCGGGGTGGTTGCTTGGTACAGGTTGTACTGCTAGTTGGCGCGACAATGTATCTACTATAACATTAAACTTTCCCCGGCGGTATTCGCAGTCATAAGAAGACTGCTGCAACTTCAGTGCCCAACGTGCTATCCGTCACGTTGGATTCTCGGTCGAATTAAGCCATTTTAGCCCTTGATGATCTGTAATAATTTTAATGTGACCGCCCTCCAAACATGGCCTCGGTTTCCTAACCGGCCAAACTATGGCAAGATATTTCTTCTCTGCGGCTAAATAATTCGTTTCAGCCCCACGCAACCCTCTACTGATATAGACTATCACTGGTTCGACCCCTTTTTGGAGTTGGATGAGTACTCCTCCTAGGCCTACATTGCTGGCATCGGTTTGAACAATAAAGGGCTGGTCAAAGTTAGGACACGCCAATACTGGTGCCTCTGTAAGTTGGCGTTTCAGCTCTTTGAATGCTTCTTGCTCCTTTGTATCCCAGCTCCATCGTTTCTTTTTCTTTAATAGCGATCAATGGTTGTGCTATTTCGGTATAACTGGACATCAACCTGCGGTACCACGACGCGGTGCCGAGGCAACATCTTAATTCTTTTATATTGTTTAGCGGTTTTAAATTCTTGATGGCGTGAAGTTTATCCGGATCCGTGCTTGTGCCGTTTTGGGTCACCAGGTGTCCCAAGTGCTTCAATTCTTCTTTCAAGAAATTACACTTCTCCCGGTTTATATAGAAGTTGGCTTTTCTCAAACGTTCAAACACCTATCCGAAGTGAGGTACGTGATCCTGCAGACTTTTACTGACCACAATAATGTCGTCTAAATAACTGAATGCATATGGTTCAAGTTCTGGTCCGACAACTTTGTCGAGGGTGTTGGAAGGTTGCGGGCGCCGAATGTACTCCAAAGAGCATTACACGTCATTAAAACAGCCCTCGGCAGATATCGTGAATGCGGCGTATCTTTTACTTTCAGGGTCCATCGGTATCTGCCAGTAACTGTTTTTTAAGTCGATTGTACTGACGCACTTTGCTTCTCGTAACTTGTCCGTTATGTGATCAGTTAGTGGCAAGGGATATGTATCTGTTATCGACTTCCGGTTCAGCATTCTATAATCTACACATAACCGCTATTCTCCACTTCTTTTTGGTACCAATACGATCGGTGATTGGGAATTTCTGTTGACTTCAATTCCGCAACGTAGCTGGCGTCCCTTTTGGGTTGGGGTGGAATTCTATACACTGTATCCTCCTCGCCGTCCACATAATTTTGCTTCGGAGAATTGAGATTATTTTGCGTGGGCAATGTCGGGAGTTCCTCTGGCAACGTATGTTTACTTACCGGGCTGATGTTATACCAACCTTTCTGCTGGCTGTTGTCAGCACCGCTATATATTTATTTCGATTATTAAATGTATGTGTAGGATCGGCCTTCCGGGACGTGTTCTTGCTTGGACGATAACCCAAGAAATTAAAGGGTGTCCACGGGGGTCATGTTGCCCAAAGTAGGATTGCTCCGCCAGGAAGACGCACACTATCCATCGGAATGGTGGACGAATGCCTTCTTGCCCGACTGCTGGGTACGGCCCTTCGGGGAGTATTCGTGGTGGCTGTGGTTGCCCCAGAGTTTCGTGGGAAGCTATTTAAGAGGTGCTTAGATAGGCCTCGACGTAGACCACTAAACGAGAATTTGGCCCACACCCATTCTCTATTGCGGTACTTCAGGGTAGCGAGGCCCCCTTCAATTGGGATTGTCTCTCTCCCTGAGGGGTTCTCAATCAACTTACCTCTCGATTGCCACTGGTTGTACGCAACCCGTCTGATTAAGGCTCATGCCAGTTGCAGACATTAAAACCCACAGACATATCTATCTGTATATAACTGTAGGTATGTAATTGCTAATCACTTAACATGGCTAGCAGATGTGTTTATACAAAACGAATTGCATGTGGCAGTTTATTATACCATTACGCTATACGCTTCATTTTGGATGAATGAGGAAATTATTGCTATTGTTCGTTTATAGTTTCTTATGTTGTATATTTTCAGCATATTGTATTTTCTTTAAATGAAATTCTTACAAATGAAATTATAGTGTTATTTTATTACAATCTTTGAATGTATGGCTTAACACTTTAGCTATTTTAAATTTTCCTTGCACGATTCAAAAAACCAAAAAAAAAACCTCCCAAAGTCGATCACTTTTTAATGAGCGAGATTGACAGTCCCGTTACTGCAAGGTTGTATCTGTAGCAAATACTACAAGATACAACCAAATGTTGCAAGACTGGGCTTAATTACCGACCTCCTTGCGCCGGTATCGATTAGCACTTTAATTGATTTCGGGACGCGCGGCGATACATTCCTAGATATCTGAGCTATGATCCATGACAATGCCTCCAAATTGTAGTTTATTCGGACAGTTGGGGCGCCAACAGCGTTTTGGTACGACTCTCTTGCGCACACCGATGACAAACATTACGTCGTCGTGTTCCACTGCCAGGTGGTGGATGGTTTGCTGGTTCCACCGCGCTACCCGCCCAGGTCTAGTCTATTCTCGAGGATATTCTCGTAATCTTCTGCTAAACCAATCATATCAGACAGCTGGACATACAGATCGGTGAAGGGTTAATAATTGGCATTTCTGTCGGCTATTTCGATATATGCCATCAATTTTTTGCCGAATTGTTTATTCGGTATGACGCATTAGCTTTTGCATTTGCAATACGTGTGATTTGAACGTTTCACCTACAAATGGTAGTGAAGTCTTCCTTCTTGAGATTGTATATCCAGGAGGTACGCACCATGCTCTTTTTGTGGGTTTTTTTTTTTTTTCTATTGACGTATTTATTTTTGTACCCTTTCATCTGAAGGTCCCTGCGCACGCGCCACCTATGACAGATATCTCTGGCTGGTATAGCAGGCATCATGGCGATCTAGCCGTCCGCTTCAAGAAATTTTCTTATTACAATAAAAAAACCTTCTTGTTTTCGTTATAGTATGTAGTCTTGTGTATTTGATTGGATTTAGCAAGAATATCTGTCGGCCTGTTGTTATTACCGCAGACTCACTGAGGAGTTTACGAAACACAATTTACATAATGACGTGGTAACGAAGATAAATTTAATTAAGAAAAAAAAAATCAAGTTCTAGTGTATAACCGCAGATACGTGAACAGCGCGTAACCGAAGTTGATTTTTTCGTGAATAAATTGCATGATCTGCAAGATTTATTTTACTGGTTCAGCAGACGGCCAGGCTGGTTACTAAAGAGCTAGAGTTCCTAGGATGTTCTTTCGAACTAGGAGCCTATAATGTAGTCATTGAAACGTACGCTCTTACCTTGCGGACACCATTCTGGACGGACACGGCAGCGGACTATTGGTCACTGGGTAACTACAAAGTTAGGATATCCTCTCCGGCAGAGACTCTATAAGGTAATGATGTATGCGCCGTCTTTTACTTTGAGAACCCTGTTCCTGTCGGACAATACCCAATTGCTAATCAGTAGTTACCTGTAGAACTAGGATATCTTTTCGGGCAGCGACTTTATAAGACAATGATGCAAACGCATGCTCTTACCTTAAGCAGTGCGTTCCGGATGGGCACGATAACGGACTACTACCTAAACGTATATGTTAAGAGTTCTTAATTTGCCTGCAGGTGTGGCTGATGGCTGTTGGCTGCCACACCAACACGTTAATATCGAAATGATAGGCTGATGGCATCGTCACCCCATATTAAAATTCTGTCTTTTGATTTAATTAGGTTACGCGCAGAGCTAGTCAGCTTTGCTAATTTAGATATGTAATTATGATAGTAAATTTTATACAGTTTTAAGTCGGTTTAATGGGGTTCAGACGGTTGAAGTTTCTAATGGCAATTACTTTGTTTCGGCGGATACCTATTTCAGAAATGTTATGCTTAGGGAAATTAATGTTGGGTGCATTTATTAATAGTTAAACCTAAATAGTCGGCTAAACACAATTTTAAGATCTTTTAGATACTTGTCTCGATATGGAGTTGAGCGACATTTTACTTAACTCTAATAGTAAAAGTTAAGCTTGATATTGATTAGCAGACTTCTGACGAAATCTGCATCAATAATTGGTTTTAAAATGTCGGCACTTTGAAAATTCGCTGTAGAGGTTTAAAAAACTTTTCCTGTAAGACGTAATTGTCATTGTTGACAATTATATTTAAAAATTATAACAACATTCGGCCCTTTCATTGGGTGACATTTTGTCGTAATTTTTATTATTATTGTAATCTTATAAAGCTCAGTCGATGCTTTCTCAATTCGGTTTATTTTTGTATTTATTTGTCGTATTTTTCTTCCCTTCCTTTCTTTGGCGTCCTGTTCGCAAGCTTTGGCCTGACACTAGTGTAAGTCTATTCGCAAAGCACATTGTCTGTACTGTTCGTTGTTCATTGCTTCATTCTTGGTCCGTTAGTCCGTATTCCCTGTTCCCTATCTTCACTCATGCACACACCCACTCATACCCCGGCTCAGCGGTACCTATCGGCTGCTATTTAAGCATCATTCTTCGTACTTTCTAGTAAAGAAGAAAAATAACAAATTTTAAAAATGCTTTTTTTTTATATACATTTTTAGTAAATGAAATTGTTGTTTCGAGATTTTCTATTTACTTATATGTACACATATCTCTATTTTATTCTGGTTCATGATGTTTCTCTTACTATGTAAGTTTTTTCCTTTCTTTTCTCCTTGCAGCAGTTTGTCGCGCTCTTTTTATCCAGTTTTTTTCTTTTTAGGTGTACACTGAATTTAGTTTGGAAGAATAGTTGCGCTTCTATTTAATATTTTTCTATAATCGCTGGTTCCCCTATACTAAATGTACGCGGACATTACAAGGTCGTAGAGGATCGATTGCCCAATGTTAGCCAAACTTGGAAGTTTTGATGCTTCTAAGCCAGAAATTTGTCTTTTTTATCAAATATAAATATGTGACTTGTTGAACATTCAAGGATTTCATTGTTCGTCGCTTCAGCAAACAAATCTTTTAGTTCGTTGATGCATAAATAAATGCATTTTCGGGCTTTTGCTCAATATTTTTACTGACATTTACCCAATCAGTCAGGAACGTGTCCGGATATGAACCTACTGCGAGATCCAGTTGTAAATCCGCAATGTGTAGGTCAAAGATCGCGTTGGTTCATCTGCATTATCTGAATTTCTCTCTATGTATTTGTCGAACCTTCAAATGCAAAAAATATTCTAATCTATATGTAATCTATTATTTTCGTTGAAGTGCTAGACATGAAATATACTAAACGGTGATCTAAATTCAATTTCAAGACACATTAGATATGCAATGCTAAGAGGATATTCAACACAGATTTGTGTCCAACTGCACTGCTTTCTGTCACGTTTATTCGTTCATATTTATTCGTTCAACTGTGTTCACTATATTGTTGTTGAATTTTACAATAAGGCAGTTCTGTATATACGATGATATCGTTCGGCGATCTATTAATGTTGAGAACAGGACCGACTTTTATGACGATATTAATTACGTTGTCCAGACGTCCATTTTGCAAAGGCAAAATAACAATGCCGGATCTGTGAACGAGTTTTAAAATGATACTTTTAGCCACTTACTTCTAAAGACGCAAGATTATTTGTGTCGGTATTTGGTACATGCGAAAGGCGGCCGTTGAAATTTTCTTCTAGCACCTTTAGTTGTGCGTCAACAGCGTACCTCTTTCTTTGAGCAGTCCAAATTGGAATTGAGAGTTACGGTTTTCTTTGTTAGATGGTCATCATCAGTAGTAATCTTTGCACATTCAATATGTAGAATATATTCACATTTTGCACAGATAATTGATGGCTGCGATTTTTTGACACGTGAGATGTTCTTTGTGGCATATGGCGAGACTATTTCGTTCAAAAAAAGCCGTTTATAAGTGGCTCTTCACAGTAGGATGAGAATATGTTAATGGTGATGTCCGTCCTGCATACCCCGGCACATCAATAATCAATGAAAACGTTGAAACAGTGAAGAAAACCGTTACTAAAAAGACGCAAGAAAGGACGAAGCTTTGCCACGATTAAGGAGATAAACATCGCATCGTTGGAAAAGCTCAAGACCATAACAAAAAACCCACATCGAAAGTATATCCACAATGGGAAAAGCGCTGGCACAAGTGCATTATATTTAAGGGGGATAACTTTGAAGGGGACTAAATAGATATTGATGAATAAATACATATTATTCGAAGGAAATAGGAAATCACCTTTATTTAACGACTTCTATATTTGATACAAATCTTAATACAATTTAAAATTGTAAGCGGAAATTTTTCGACTGTTAAATCTGCATTTCATTTAAACGTTGGGTAAAGCATCTTTAATTTAATAATTGCATTTTTCGTTTTAATATGTAAGATAAAACGATATTATTTTAAATTATCGCGATATCGCAAAAATGAGAATAGTAAACTTCTGACAAGAAGGAAATAATGTTCGTTAACAGAAATTTTAATGTTGCATTATAAAAGAAACGAATAGCTTGAAGGAAACGCAAAACTAACGAACAAGTCAAAAAATGATTTTGTTGACTGACTGCGTTAAAAATTTTATTATGTTTTTATAGAATAATTGAAATGAATGATTACGATTTTGTCGCGTGGGAAATAAGACATTTATGCTTAGAATCACAAAACGTACTTATGCATGCACTTCTTTCATATAAACATATGAAATGTTAAGAATGTCTTGGCAAACCGACATAATTACTTAAGTTACAGACAATTTGTTATGTTTACTCCTTTCGTTTTTTTTTTTTTTTGGAATCAAATTAAAGATTAAGTGTAGTTGCATATGTAATCACTGTATGTGCCCCTAAGTTGTGGTCGTGGTCTCAGGTTGGGCGCCACTTTAGTGTAATCAGGTGTGTGTGTGTGTGTAGCAGACTTAATTTGATGTAACCACACTACTACACCAATTGCAATTAACCAACATATAGTCTATCTATGTCCTCTTGTATCTAAAGCTGTTGTCTAAATAAATTTTAGGGTAATCTTGCAGTGCAACTATAAGAGGAGTGGAAGCCTATGGGCCATGCGTACGCGTCTTAGCTGACCTAGCCAGTTCGTGAGATGTGAGAGGGCTTCAATATCTTTGCTCACGAATCGAATATGCGGACAGAGGAAACCTTAACCCACCGAATGGGAAATCTATGTGCTCCTAGAACCTTTCAATACAAGCTCTGCGTGTGGGTCTCTCTTCTCCCCCAAAAAAGTTTATGGGAGATGGAGTGTATTATATGAACATATCTGATAGGTGTAGAGTTTTGTTTTCGAATTACTTATGCACGCGATAAACCGGTCTGTTTTTTATGAGGTGCAAACCATCAAGGCAGTGCGAGGCTTTCACCCGCTAAAAACCATCCCTTCTATTCCCTACCCTGTGGCACGACCTTTTAGGTATACCTTCACAGGGAGGGTAGCCGTTTACCGCTACCTGTTGGTGTCCCTTCGGCCCCAAAAGGTTTGCGAGAAACCTCGAAATTGAGCCCGAAGATGCATTTCAATTATGTTATTGTATATTCATAGACTTTTCATCGAAAATTGTCACTAAATTAGCACTCACTGCATCTGCTGCTTTTCTATTTAAAAATTTTTTTGTTGATGCCAAATTCGAATTTCAATTTTCTTCTTTTTTCTTCGAACAAAAATTTTTTGTTCCTTTTTTTTAAACCTAAAATTTGGTTTTCTTTTATCGGTTACAAAAATCCAACAACCTATCTCTTTTTTAATCGCCGCCCTTCTCCTCCCGCATCGAAAATTAAGACCAACCAAAAAACGACAAAAATGACGTCGAAACATCTCCCGCCTTTAAACTCTTTCTTCTGCGAGAACTTGACAATACTGTCAATGCGTGGTCGCTTTCATAAAAAAAGAAAAAAAGAAACAAAACAAAATAAAACGAGACTGTTAAGCTAAAACTTCATGTTATACATATTACCTAATCATTATGCTACATAGAATTGATGTTCTTTAATATTGCATACACTTCTGTATGCATAACTGATGTGCTTAACAAAATTAATTTAATCAATTATCAATAAATAAAATGATTTTGCTTTTTGATATAATAAGTGCAACTGATATTTTGTTTGAACACACCTTGTTCGACGAAGTCGTCATTTGCAGATCTTGTTTAGCATGAAGACAATTTTAGATTTTGATTTGTAGTACAACCGAAAATTACATTGATCAACTTCCTATGTTCGGAGACAAAAGTAAAGTCTTCCTTATATAAAGCGTTTTCTGCATTCCACCGTTTCTCTGCAACAAACATGTACGAACCATGTTAACTTGACATTTCTAATAAATTGTTATGATAGGATTTTTTGTAAACATATCTCTGATCGTGTCTTCAATTTCGGCTCTTTCGCCGTATTGTACACGTTACGTATATAATATTAATAAATGTCAATATGTTTGCTGCGTGAATAATAAACTGATTTTTTTACAAAATTAATGGCACCGACGCCTTTATTCTTTATAGTCACTGCTAACGTCTGTATTTCTTGCATTTTCTTCAGCAATTTGCAAAAGTATGTCGCGTCTTTGGAGCTTAACGCAACCGTGCACTGCTTACATGATTCGTAGAAAAACACTCCTCCAGATAAAATAACAGCATCGGCCGACTATGGTCGGTAGCTGCACTTGCATGTCCGTTCTGTATCAAATTAATATTCCATTTGTTTATTGCTTTTGCTATAATGTTACTGCTTATCAACCGAGAACTTAAGTACATGAATATATGTGGAACTCTTGGTAAACGTTCATTGTTCGTTTGGTTAAGTGATTCAATAATTGATCGATAATCAACTTAATTGGCCTCTGTGCATTCACTGTGATGTTGCTGCCGGTTGGAAAGTTCCCATTTGAAACTTTATAATAGACATGTGTATTTTCTGATAAACTGCAATATTGCCAGAACCATCCTCACTTTTTATTTCCATACTTAAGGAGAATTGATTCGCCTGACCATACGACTACTTTTTTTGACAAGGAAAATAACATTTGCTCTTTTTATATTTTTCATTCCACTCGACACGCTACCTACTTTTCGTCAGTCGAGATCGAAACTCTAGCTTCTAATAAAGTTGTCCTATTCTTCATTCATCGGCAGTTTCTACTGTAATCTACGGACAAGCTTCGCTTATTCTACGGCTAATTTTGCGTAAGAGTGATAAGATGTTGGTCCTCGTACATTTTCATTGCTTCATCCCCGGTTTCTACGAACCTTCAAATTTGTGTTCGGCTGTGATCGGTTGTTCCACGGTAGCTGTATGCGTCAGGCACCATAAATTGATTTTCTTCGGCCCGGTTTCTTGACAAACAATAGTCGCCATAACATCTTTCAAGCCTATGCTGATTGTGAACGATATTTTTCCTCAAAAAACCAACGCTTAATCAACAAACGAAATTCAGATTTTTTCATAACTTTGAAAATTAATTAGTAAAGAGTAATAGGATGTACACCCATCCTGCCAAATATTATCATCCTAACAGAATTGTGCTGTAACCATGTTCACTGGCAAGTCCGAAGTTGTTCACACCCGCGCAAATGGTGCAAATATTGGCATATACATTTTAGTTCTTTTTGTTTGTTTTTATAGTGATGGCAAACGAATGTTTCATCGCTTTCTTAGCTTCATTTGTTTCATAGTACATTGCTAAACAAACGTACCTGGTCTGGCTAGGCAATCGCAAATTGAATTCTTTTACTCCGGAGAAAGGGGCAAGAATTTTGAGATCTCTCTCCCTTTAGCATTAGCAATTTTCGAAGCTAGTCATCAACTAAGGTTGGATTATTTAACGTTGAAACAGCGTCACCGGTTTCTAAAAAAGCCGTCAAATTCGACACCATTCCGCTAAATTCAATAATATGCGACATCCGTCTTATTGATATTGGCGGGTAGCTTTTAACTTTATTGGATTGGATTCTTGCTGTTGTCTCTAGAAAAATTCCAATGTAGCACATTGCTACATTATTTGTATGTATTAGAAAGGCTTCCTCTTTCTGTCTGTCGGCACAGCTTAGTTGTTTTTATACTCTATAAATTTTCCTGGTCAGTATACTTACAGGCATCTGTCCTTTGTTTATATGTAGCGACAAATATGGGTCACTGCAAGGCCTCTTCAAAAATTGCGAGAGTTCTTCTCAATGTTTCCAAGGTTTGCCTTCTTCTTTAGCAGACGTTCTTCGAAAATATCTACATAATCTTCCTCTAATTGTCATGCATTCTGAATATTTCGTGGGGCTTTCTGTTACTTTCTTCATTTGTCTTTCTAACCAACTACATCGGTTGTTTTCAGCTTCTTCGAGCATAACTCTTTGCATTTTTTCTTTAGATTACTTGGACAAGATAGTGAATGAGAGAGAGATACAGAGAGAGAGGAGTGGGAGTAAAAGGACTGAGAATTATTTACACACTACTGTTAGAAATTTTCAATTTAGTATCTAATGTGTGTTGCTAGCCCCAGGTTGGGAGAGCCGATGCCCCGAGCCCATAATGCCACATTATAGAAGAGAAAAAAAAATAACATTACGACAAATTTCGCCCAAGTACATAAGCCATATTTATTGCATGTCGTCCGTCCAGTACATCGTCCGTTGGTCTTTCTTCTGTCCGTTGGTAACTGTCCGTGTCCCCTCACTGACCCTCAAGCATGCGCACCGCGCCATTCGCTTCCCGCCCCCGCAGTATTATCCTACCTACCCGCACATTCTTGATTTCTTCTCACATTACAGTTGAATAAATAAACACAAAAGCAATAGCGATACCTGGGCACCTCTTGTCTCTTCGGGTTATGGCGGCGGCCCCCTTGTCCTTAGCTCCACATGACGCTCATCACCGGTAGGTGTTGCGCCACGGTACCTGCGTTTCTGGCTGCAGCAATCGGCACGTGACGTTGGGGCTCGTCTCTCAGCAACAGCGTTGGATGTGCCCTTTGTAACTGCTCGAGTTTATTGTCGTCTTTGCTACCGCTACGTTGCGCTTGCTGTTGCTGTTCACTTTCCTTTTAACACTCTTTGCTTGGCACCCAGGCAACCGCGTGCACCTTTTCCTTTGCAAGTACGAAGCACAACCAAAACCCGTTATTCTTTCGCGCACTTTGTATTGTTGGACGTTTTATGCGCGTAATTCAAGTGGGCAATCCACAATAGAGTTCAGCAAAGAGGAGTAGATGAATAGTCGAAGCCTCCCCCTTTTTTTTTGTCTCTAGCAAATCGACACTCTCTTGAAAGAATGAAAC
The DNA here is from genome assembly GCA_000688715.1 of Glossina pallidipes. Taxonomy (NCBI): domain Eukaryota; kingdom Metazoa; phylum Arthropoda; class Insecta; order Diptera; family Glossinidae; genus Glossina; species Glossina pallidipes. Next base: position 451,522 of record KK499986.1, read on the forward strand.
AATTGTTATATCTTATTTTTTTTCCTTTTTTTTTTTTTTTGTTTAATAAAACCAATAGCTTCTTATATTTATTTCACAAATATCCATTCGCAAATATCCATGCATGTATAATACGTATGCCTACAGTTTATTTGCTTAGTAAAATTTTTCTCGAATGTTATATTCCTAATTTATTTTTTTACGAAATTTTTGTTTGACATTTTTCTTAGTTTTATTTCAATATTTTTGCTACTTAGTCACATGCAACTGTTCTGTAATTTTATTAGCAAATATGCACATCAATACATTTGTATGCATACCATATATATATATGTAGTTTATTGGTTTATATTTTTAATTTATTTTTTTACGAAATTTTTGTTTGACATTTTTCTTAGTTTTATTCCAATATTTTTGCTACTTAGTCACATGCAACTGTTCTGTAATTTTATTAGCAAATATGCACTTCAATCCATTTGTATGCATACCATATATATATATGTAGTGTGAGGCCGTTTCGGCCCTTTGCTTTGGCTGAGGCAGCTCGGCGGCCCAGGGAAGGAAAACTAACACAAGAAATTTATATTTGCAGGCACTTGGTTCTGCTTTTATTTAATTCATTGCATTTTGGTAACAGGAGTTTATCAATTGTATTCTACTGTCCTTTTATTCGTTTCTTCTCTCTATTACTTTTATTTGATCGCGATTACTCATTTACCGATATTCATAAGACTAACTTGACTCCCTGGCGCGAGAGCCTAACTACCACTTATCGGCTCGAGAGCCCAACCACGACTTATCTCTCTCGAGTCCCAAACTCGACTGACTAAAACTAACTTTTTCTAACCTACTCGTAACCTATTCCTAGGCATAGCAAAAAAACTTTATTTAATACAAATTCATTTATTTCGCTCATTAATTAAACAATTCAGGCCCGAAACGAGGGTCGACTTTAATTATTACTGTTAAAAATGTGGACTTGTTTTTTTTTCTGCTTGTTGACTGAAAAGATTCGAACATTTTTTTTAAAAATTTTCGTTAAAATACAATATCACGCACGCGCACACCACAAACCTTCTTTAATGACTTCCCGAACCTCAATGTCCTTTTTATTTTTTCCTCAGCTCCAGTTCCAGAGCGGGTGCTCTTCAGCGCTTCCGGGTGCGCGGCTGGCCGTCCCGTTTTGCGGCCCACTCCCCTCGGTGGTTGATGGTGATGACGTACACTTTATCGTTGACCAGCACGGCCTGCCGGTCCGGAGCCCGTGTACGCTGATGTTCGGCATACACTCGGGTCAGCAGCCCGATCGCATTATGTCGAACCCTCCTGGTGGTGGTTATAGATGAGTCGGTACCGTCGTTTCCGTTCGAAGAAGACTTCCTCGAGGCGACGTGGCCGTCGGCGGAATTCTTCTTCCATGTTGCCCTGCAGCGAGACGGCGGCTTGTTGTATCGATCGCGGCAGGTCGCTTAACAATTTCGAAGTCTGATGGCCCCTCTCTGGCCGTTGGTTTGGTGCTGGTTCCGCGACAATGGGGCGGAACATGGCGACCGCGTGGGTCCGCCCGGGTGCGGTGGTACGGGGCATTGTGCTGGGTGCGCGATTACTTAATTTAACTAAGGTTAACAACTCCCTGGGCGCTCTGATATCATCTGCTCTTCTTTCCTTTTCTATTTTCTATTTTTTTTCGGGAGTATTTTCTCTTTGATTTCTTTTTTTTCTTATTTTTCCCCAGATGTCTATGTTTTTTTTTTTCTATTTTGTTTTTTCTCTTTTTTTGTTTTTCTATCTTTTCTCGGGAGTATTTTCTCTTTGATTTCTTTTGTTTCTTATTTTTTCCCAGATATCTATGTTTTTTTTTCTATTTTGTTTTTTTTTTCGTGTTTCTCTATATATTTTTTTGATGTTTTTTTTTCTTCTCTATCTTTTGTTTCTATATTTTGATGTTTTCTTTATAATGTATCTCCTCTAGCCCGTACAATTTCTATAGGGGTGGGGGGTTAGTAGTTGAGCTTTATGTAAAGTTAGGTTGGTTAGGCTTTTGGAAAGCCAATTTTCTCTTTTTTTTCCAAAAGTCTGGGCTCACACCCTACCGTTGTGGCGGAGATACCTGTCGTCGTTGCCTTGCTCGTTGCGAGGTTGTCGTTCTTGAATACGCTGTTGTTGTCGCGGGCGTATTCCTTTTTCGAATTGTTTAGGCACCTGAAAGAAAAGGAGAATTAACGAAGGGTGTGAAGTTATATTTAAGTATAACTAGCAAAGACACAAACCAAAAAATGTTAACAGAGCTCTGTTAA
>KK499987.1:0-59825 GCA_000688715.1 Glossina pallidipes
AAAATGATTCTGAATGGATTGGTATAATATCTTAATCCTTTCCGCGCGTTACCTACGTCCGCGGAAACTTAATGTAACCTGAATGTACCACAAGTGATGTAAGGTACCGTTGCTTTGTTCGAGCAGACCTTAAGTAATTTTGTTAAAAGCCAGCGATTAAGGGGTGGTGAGATGTTTAAACAAAATTGCGCTGTTCCTTTAAGTTGTCTCTCCTTCCACTCTAAAGCGCATGTCCAATACACAATATAAATATTAATTCATCTTTAAAATCTTTAAATTCATTTATTTATGTCGTTTTCCTAAAACTTTCTTTGCAATTGGTTTCTTTAAATTCATTTTTACTGAAATATTTTACTGTTTTTTTGAAATTTTATTATGTCGCTGTAACAAACTCACAAAATTTAATTCTTGTCATTTTTGCCATTTTTCTATTCACCGGCTTATATTTCCTCTCCTCTCCACAATCATATAAAGCTCGTTGTTTCTCACCCATACATGTATAAACTTTACGCGTTAGCGGTACGTTTTTTATTTTGTGTATGATTGTTATTCTATGCATTAACTCAAACCAAAATCTCAATCTCTTGGCTTCCTCGGCTTTAAATTTTTCGTCTGCATACTCTTCCTTAGAGTGCTACTTGCTCTTTTGCTGATTTAGTTATTAGCTTTGTGGATGAATGTCCTTGAACGATACGTTTACTCAGTTGGTCATTGTATCGTATCTCGTAATTATTTGTGTACCCGATGAATACACTTATGTTCGTGAGTTCATTGATCCGACCTTGCGTTATACGTTATGGATATATGCAAATTTAGGGAACAAAACATTGTTGCCAAGAGTAATACTTACCTACTATTATGAATTAGCTGTTTTAAGTAAAATATAGGTTCATCTTATTATTTGTCTCTTCGCCGTCTGCCGCTTTTGTTTTCACCGAACAACACAGATTAACAATTAACATGAATTCAAGCAAATCAATTATTTTATATTCGTTTAAAGGAACAACGTTTATTTGACAAAACAAGTAAGAAGATTATAGTCGGGCAAGGCCGCCCACATTAGATACCCTACACCACATTGGCTAACACAACTCTTATTTTTATTATAGAACACGAAAATTATATCTTATTTATATATGAAGGCATATTTTTCATGTGCGTAGATCTGGGGAAGCGGGCCCAAAACGGAATCTAATGCAATACAAGGACAAGATTCAAAAATAGACGTAGATGGTCTAAATTTTGTAGAGTGTAAATTTTAAAATAGAATGTTGAGAAAAACGCAAGTAAGTGTGAAGTAATAACAGATAGATAAGGCAGTAATAAAGCTTTCTCTCTCGGATTTTTACTTCGATTAACCTGGAATTGTGGGAATATATTGTTAATATGTTTCACTGATAGACAATATAGCGAAAAAAATTGATTTTTCGAAATTTTAACACGCATGTAGTCCTTTAAAAACACAAACAAGCCACTTAGTCCGCATGGCCAAAGCATAGCCTGTTAGAAAAGAAGTGCGCATGGCTTTGCAGCTTGCTAATCAAGGCTATAACTCTCAGAATTCGGTCCTCTTTCCCAACTTCTTTTTCCATGACTGTGTTTATTTATTAGAGGAGAAAACCCGTGAGTGATTGATCAATTAAAAAATGAAAAGAATTGCTGCTACGTGTACTTTAAATGGATTGTGGTTTAGAGCTGTGCTCAACAAAGGACTTTCAAAGAAGACTACGTGTGATTGTTTCTTATTTGCCATTTTTAGCTTTAAAAAATTCTATCATATTTTTTACACAATTTCTGCTATAAAACTACTTACATATAAGTCGTTCTACGATTTCCATGCATTTCCTTCCATTCATTAACATCTCAAGCTGCAATGGCAATGAAAGCTCGCAAAGTTTTTATTACTTTCGTCTTTTTCTGCTCCTATATTGAGTTTTTAGATAACAGTGAGTGTAATTAACGTTTAACTTATTCGAAATATTCTCTTTTTATCAGTTTTTATACGCCACACTATGTGTGGTATAAGGGCATGCTAAGTTTGGGCAGATGTATGCAACACCTGAAAGGGCTTGAGACAGATCCACCCTATAGTACACTGGTCGATTCACAATAATTTTCTGCATCGATTTAAGATTGTCTGCCTGTCTAGTCTTACCGCCTTGTGTTGTCATTTGCACACATTGCATTTTTTCAGATATTTTGATGAAATTTGATATACTGACGTTTTTTAACCACTTCGCATATACATATGCTTGCAAATTGGTGTAGGGTATTTAATAGTTACCTATAGTGTTTTTACATAATCTATCTTCAATTTTTTTTCACTCCAAACTTTAAGGCGTAATAACAGTCACTTGAGATTCAATTTGTGTAATTTATATGAAGTTTTTGTTACGTTGAGGCCACGCCAATTTTTCCGACGTAAAGGTAAAGTTGTTGCCGGAAATTTTCAGCGATTTTTGCTGAACATTTTTGAAAATTGCCCATCTTTTTATATATAGCTTTTTTTTCAATATATGAAGAACATATAACACATTATTCGAGGGATGGGCATAAAAGTGATCTAATCCAATGTATATAATCTTCAAAAAAAAAAAAAAAAAAAAAAAAAAAATAAAAAATAAAAAAATAAAAATAAAAAAAAAAAATTAAATGGGTTACAGAAATGGATAGGCAGCAAAGCTTGAGTGGATTCAGAAAACTATTTTATATTGGTCGGTGTAATAGGCGAATTTGCTCTCTTCTACTCCTTCTTCTATCTTGATCTCGTCAGACATCTTCATAAACTTAATATAGCCTGTAAGTCTTGTATGATATAAATATTCAAAGCAAACGCGTTGGCGACAGAAAGCTCTTGGCCATATTGTAAAAAATACAAAATTTCAACGTAGTATTAAACTTGTTGGTATCATTTACATAAAACTTGCATTACATTATTCACATTCACACTGCAGAAATTCCCATACATATGCAAATACTGGACAAACTAGATTTTGGTATAAATTTGTAGATAAGAAAAAATCATTACGCTATTTATTGCTTGATAAATATGTAGAGTTCTCTGAGATGTCAGTTGAGATTTTCATCTCTTACGAAACACTTATTACACAAATAATTTTATGTACATTTTTTGATCTTTTCGGAAATCATGGCTTCTTCGACCACTCTTTATGACATTGAACTAAAGCCAATACTTTACTCGTATTGGCGTAGCTCTTGCTCCTGGCGAGTACGTATTGCTCTCAACTTAAAGGAGATACCTTATGATATTAAACCAATCAGCCTGATCAAATCGGGCGGTGAACAACATTGCAATGAGTATCGTGAAGTAAATCCCATGGAGCAAGTACCAGCACTACAAATTGGTAAATATTCTGTCATCTTTCAAAATGCCGATCAAATATTATATATATTATAATATAAAATTACATTTTGCTTGCTTTGCGTTCTAATAAAGATGGTCACACTTTAATTGAGTCATTAGCTATTATGCATTATTTGGAGGAAACACGCCCTCAACGTCCTTTATTGCCACAAGATGTTCATAAACGTGCCAAAGTACGTGAAATTTGCGAGATAATTTGCTCGGGAATACAACCTTTGCAAAATTTAATTGTTTTAATTCACGTGGGTGAAGAGAAAAAAAAGGAATGGGCTCAGCATTGGATTACCCGGGGTTTCCGTGCTGTAGAAAAAGTTCTATCTACTTCGGCTGGTAAGTACTGCGTTGGTGACGAGATTACCATGGCGGATTGTTGTTTGGTACCGCAGGTTTTTAATGCTAGAAGGTGAGAATTTTTTTTTTTTTCATATTTCAATAGGAACAATGAATGTTAATTTTTTGATCGCATTCTTTGATCGATTTCAGATTTCATGTCGATTTGCGTCCATATCCTATAATATTGCGTATTGATCGTGAATTGGAAAGCAATCCGGCTTTTCGTGCCGCCCATCCATCCAATCAACCTGATTGTCCACCCGAATTGCCAAATAAATAGAATTTTCCGAATCCAACTGCAAAACGACGCAAAACAAAAAAGTAACTGCAGTTTAAGAACAAAAAAATCTGGAATAAATAAAAAACAATTGACACACAAAAGGAATAAAAACAAAAGAAAAAAAAAACGAAAAAATTGCGTAAAGCTAAGCCTTTATTTATTATGTCTACAATTATAAGAATTCAAATTTTATGTATAAAAGAATGGTTGAAAAAAAAAGAAAAAAGATTAATAAAAAATACAGCCCTAGATGTGATTAAGGCAGTTGCAAACCGCATAAGCGAACGTTTCTCAAACGTTGAAAATAACCCTTAAAGAAAACAATAACAATTGTGAAATAATTAAAAATTATTCTTTCTCAGAAAAAAAATTTGTTTGGCTCTTCTAATAATTTTTAAAATTAAAAAAGTTTTATAAACTATAAAGAATTATTTTGATTTCTTTAAAAAAAAAAAATAAGAAAAAAAAAACATTACGAAAAGCAAAATTATAATCAGGGATTTTTCAAACCAAAACATAGGGGCTTGCACAACCAAAAAGAGTATTTTATTAATGCCCATAATTTAAGAGAAAAAAAAGCTACAAAATAGACTTACTAAGTAAACTTTCTAAAAGCGGTAGGTAATTACTCCTAAGAACTACTACTACATTTTGCTAGACTAATAGATCTTTTATTTAAATTTTTTATTGTATTGTATCCTGAATTACTTCAAAATTGCGAAAATTCGTAAATTATTCTTTATTTTTGTATCGGCACACTTTTAGCAGAATGCTTTAATAATGTATTGTTGCAAAAAAAAAAAAAAAAAAAGTTGATGTTATTAAGATCAAAAGTGAAAAAGAAATGTCACTCTTTCATTCAAATCGCAAGTAATGTATGTTGCCGCAAATGCGACGAAAAGTTGGCAAATGCGAGATGGAAATTGGAAAATATATTCTTCACAGCCAAATTTTTGCTTACCTTCAGCCGTTCGTTCTATTGTTGCAAATATTGGAGTAGAGATTTACGACAACACAACTCTTCCTCGTTTTAGAGTTCGAGAAAAAAGAAAAAAGTTGAAACATTTCATATTAGGATAACAAAAATATCAACAGTGTTCAGTGTTGACCTCAAAATTTTAGGCAATATTTACGCTTAAAGCTAAATGTTGATTCTCCTTCTCTCTGTCCTTGGCGAAAAATTTTCCGCTTCCTACAAATAATAATAATAATGACAGCTTAAAACGGTGTGGACCAAAGATTCAACCAAAACCGAATATAAATTTCTTCCAAGTAAATTTTATGTATTTAGACATCGATCTTTACACCTTTGTCCCATATCCGAAAATTTCAGCAACAAAAATAGAACAAAGACAAATTTGAAATCATATTGCAACGGATTAAGAAACTTTAGATGACATGTATTTAATTAAAATTAAGAGTTTGACTGCATATGCCCTTTGCGTGCACTTTGTTTGTTTTTCGCTGCTAAAATCTACCAAAACGAGAAGTTTCCTTGTAATTGATTTGCCCATTCATTCATTGAGAAATCTTTTAAATAATAAAAAAAAAATAAATAAAAAAAATTGTAGTTTATGTTAAAAAGCAAACACACACACTTTAAACACGCTACAAAAAAATTACAAATGAAGTACAAAACATTCCATATAATCAGAAATTGAAGAGGGCAGTAAACTAAAAATGTCATTTTTATAAGAACAAAATAAAACTCATGAATTAAATAATTTATCTTTTAAGTATTTATTTGAAAAAAAAAAACAAAAAAGAAAAAAATTATAAAATATCCTCACAGACACATTAACATTTTAATATTATAAAAGAAAACTATTTAACTATCAAATTTTTTTTGTCTCAACAATATATTAATCATTTTTACTGTATACAGGTACTTATTCAAGTACTTGGGCCGAATTTGCATTCATTTTGTATAATTGAGAAATCTTCCCAAAAATATATTTTAAATCAATTCAAATTCTAAAACATTCTAACGAGATTCAAGTAAAACATAAAAATACAGAATTTTGACTTTAAATAAATATTTTATCTGAACGTAATTTTGAAATGTGTTATCATTAAAGTTTCTTCTTAGATGTGCAGAGTAACTTGTCGCAAGTTAATGTGTCAAGCAAATGCAATCAGATCAAACATACTTCGATCAATCTACAAAGTATGAATAAAGTTGCAGATCCGCTCTCTCCTGTACCGCCTTCTTAAGCATTCAAAAGCACACGCGGTGATGGCGTAAACTTCTGCTTGGAATATAGAGCGATTACGTCCCATTGATATGGCTTTCTAAAAACTCGCGCCAGACAATTCAGCCCCAGTTTTGCCATTTTCCAACTGTGAACCGTCCATTTCCTTGTTTCCACCCCGGATTCAAAAGCTTGCCCGTTCCAGCCCGATCTCGGCAGTATGGTCACCCTGATCAGATGAGACAGCACTAGGTTTACAGCACAATGGTCCGGCATCCATGAAGTTTTTCAATGCTGTCGTACAGTTTCTAGGCGGCTGCTGAGATTTCCCGATTTTAATTTGACGATATTCGACAGTAGAAGTGCTCTCAGCCAAAACTCTTCTTCTTTGGCAACAGGAAGAGGTGTGATGCTCAGCAGCGCTTGAAGGGGCAGGATCTTATCGCCCCGTTAATGCCAATACACGCTAGACGCTAGGTTTTATTTAAAGTTGTTGTCGCCGTTTTTTGCTTCATCTTAGGCCATCAGGCCAAAATGCGTAGGTTGGTATGGAAAGTATTATGTTGGCATAAGATCACCAGTAGATCATTTTTGGGCTTATACCCCATGCTTTAACGTAAAGACAGGCAAAGAGTGCTCTTGTTGCCTTTTCCGTTAGCCGTCTTCAACGAGAATCCCGGGTTACGCCTCTGCCAAAGCAGACACCCAGATATTTCACCTCATTTCAGTAGTCAAGAAACACATCCTGCAAGTGGACGTTGTCCAAAGTTAATATCCTCGTTTTCGAGAAGGGCACCAGGATATCGTTTTTTGTGGAGTAATGTTCAGTCCTTTATCCTGACATCACTTGTGCGTTTTGCTTAGGGATTGCCAGTGTTAGGTGCAGACTACAAGTTGCATTCAAAAAACTTGCGATATAAGGTATTTTATGTTTATTTGGAATCATTTTTTTATATATTGATCAACCTATAGATAAAAGTTTTCGAGATATGTTGACGAAAGTCGCTGATGAGGCTAACCCCATCACCGTAATAAATTGAAGTGGAAAGATTTGATTGGATTTTTTCAACTCCTTCTAGAGAAGTCGAATTTTCGTACGGCAAACATTTTTTTTTAATAACTCGTGATTAATTTTGATTCATAAAAGTCGTTTGACCTCAAAGTTAATTGTACCTAATTTGGAGCACGAAGGTAGTTTTTTTGGACCCCAACTCTTATAACGCGTACTTTGAATGGAATAAATGGAAACACAAATTCTTATTATTGTTATTCCTCTTATTAATTTTATTTTTCATGTATAGATATATCTTAATTAAACTAATAATAATAATGATAATAATAATAATAGCGATAATAGCAATAAATATAATAATAATAGTAATAATAATAATAATAATAATAATAACAATAATAATAGAAATAATAGTAATTACAATAATGATAATGGTACTGATAACAATAATCACAATTGTAATAAAAATAATAACGATAATAATAATGATGATAATAATAATTATGAAAATAATAATAATAATAATAATAATAATAATAATAATAATAATAAATTGTATAATACACTCATAATGTAGTGTACATCTAAAATTTTTTTTCTTTATATTATCCAATATATTTTGTAAATGAATGCATGTATGTAATGCTTTTAAGAATTACTTCCGTTTTTATGTATGTATGTGCGTACACTAACGAATACAAAGATAAATTACTTTTCTTACATAAATACATTTTTTATGAGAGAGTGGGTGGTGATAGTACACACAATTATACAGCAGCCCAGCACATTCATACGCGAATGCGTGTTCCAATAATTATTTATATACCTTTACCTTAATACCTACATAATTAAGTATATATTCTCAATATGTAAATAAATTTTATTATTTTTTTTTTATATTCTTATATAATTATAATGTAGTTGTTGTTGTTTTAATTTTTACATATTAATGTTGCGTATTATTCATGTCTCTGTTGTGAATAACGGAAAAACGTAGAGAGAAAAAATATTCGATTATTTCTATCAGTAATTGTATGATTTTTCTTTCTACTGCAATAATAATTATGTTTGAAATATATTTTTACAATAATAAAAATGAAGATTTTCGATTTTATTTATTTTTTTCATTTATACTATTTCCACGTTTCATTTGTTAGCGAATTGATTTCGTATAACTTTATTTTCATTCTTTCCCCGATTTTATAGGCGTATCTATCTATCTATCAACGAGCAATTCCTAAGAGTAAAGAAGAAAAGTTCGATACTATCAAGAAATCATTTGGGCCTCTCAACACTGACAAGCAGGAGTGTGACGTCTTGAATGATGTCTTATTTTGTAAAGTGAGTTCATTAGAGAAACTAGATATGAATAGGAAAGACATTAGTTGGCAAATTCTCAGCTAGGAATTCATCTGACCTAGGAAGTCTTTTGGAAGCGCTTAGGGAAAAGCCTGAAGTTCCAAGTAAAGAGTTTTCTCCACCCAATGAAGATTCAAAGCATTTATTAAACAAAAAAAAAAAAAAAACAATAGTCAATAAATTAAGATTGACGAAACATATTTTGGAAGGTATTTCCTATAAGCGAAGAAAGTACGTCTGAAAGGCATAGAAAGCCATTTCTTCTTCGCATTGTAACTACACTTTATCATCTATTAAACTGATGATTCATGTTTTTTCTTCACCATTAAGAAGATGGGTTTTAAGTTTTTTTTTTCACTTATCCACAGATGGGCCTGTCCCTACCCCTACCGTTAAGATTAATTCAAAACTTAATTCAAATTTAAGATCAAAGAGCCAAGCTATTGATGCAATCTAAATAGGGACTAGGATCAAATAATAGAGCTTGGAAATTATGTCGTGTGAGCGTAACGTCGCTTATGAAGTAGCCAGAACTTTTTTAGGCAGTATGCCCCGTTAAGCCGACTGGCGTTAAAAATTGTAAATTTTGTATGGAACATAGTTGAAAAAACTTAAGATAACAGCGTTGAAATTTATTCGTCTAATCCTGGAAGCAAGTTTGAAAATAAACCTAAATCTTCATTAAGTGCGATCCCCCTTAAGAAATAGAAATCAATTCGAGAAAATAAAAAATGTACTTATGTTAATTGGCTTATTATTAGTAATAAGCTATGATGGGCAATGGAAATCGACGGAACCCAGGGTAAGTATAGTTGATCCAGGTGCCTTTACCCTATAGAAACGTGGATCTTACGCAAGAGCTTGACTTTCGACAGCGCGGTTTTTTGAAAAGTTTTAGGAATTGCTCCTCAATATTATTTTTATTTATTTTTGTTGTTGTTGTTGTTGTTGTTGTTGCTATTATTATTTTAGAAGCGATAAATACAAATTTTGTTTTGAAAATGAGTAAAATTATAATGGGAGGTTAACAGGAGGTTAATAGATTCAAACATTGACCAGCAATGTGCTAATAAACGCATGTAATTTGCTTTTAACATTCATTCATTTCATTGATTTTGAGAGATAACGCAATGTTTGTTTTCAATTAGAGATTTTAAAAGTTGTATAAAGTTTTACGGAATAAAGAAATTGCGAAATCTTGTTCTTGTATTATTTTTGTTTTCTTTCCTTTTTTTGGTTTTTTTTTTTTTTAACTCATGTTTAAATTTGTAAAATTTTGTGACCTTTCTCCGTTATAAATTTATTTATTAATATATTTTGGTATTTATAAGAAAATTGTTCATATCTACTTCTTTCAACAACGGCAGCATTAACAACATTTATTTATCTAAACCTACAAAAAAAGATTGTTCAAAAAAAAAAAAAAAAAAAAAAAAAAAAAAAAATAGGGTAAAATTACTACATTTTTGCTAGTTATTGATAATTGAAATAAATTAAATTTATTACGCCTCAGTTTTTTATTTTACTATTTTTTTTATTTACTTTTTTTAATAAAGTTTACTATACAATCAAAGACGGCATTATGTTGCTTAAATATTGTTTCTATTCTCTTGAACATTTTAAACGTAGTGTTTATCGACTTTTTAACTATATATTCATTTTTTCTACAACTAATAATTATTACATTCAACTTGACTTTTTTTTATTGTTTATATTACTTTTACTATATGCAGTTCTATTTTTATTTTTATTATTATTTCATTTCCCTTTGTTCATTCCTATTACTTTGTTTTGTGTATTTTTTTTTTTTTTTGTTTTTCTTGGTATTTCGTTACGCTCCTTTTTTTCGTCTTTTTTTAAATACAATTTTATTTTGTTTACGTTTTTTATCACAGTCAAATCATAAAATATATATAAATTTTTTTTTCCTCTTAGCTCTTAGAATTTGCGACCATTTTTTTCCACATTTTTTTGGTTTTTATTCAAGATGTGTGTGTGTGTGTGTGTATGATCTCATTTCATATATATCGACAACATATTCTAGTAAATATTCTTCTTCTTCTTCTTCTTCTAAAGTTCTCATAAAATCAAAAATTTTATTTTTCAAATTGTGTTATATTTTCAATTTTTTCCTTAGTCTAACATTTTTTGTTTTTTTAATTTCTTTTAAGGTTATGTAAAAATTGTTTAATCTTTATCTAGGTACTTCAGAAATATATTTTAAATTTAATTTATGATTTCTTTACAATTGTTTTAATACATATTTCTAAAATTCGTACTATTTGGAATGAAAACACTTTATATTTGTTTTTTTTTTTTTTTTTTTTTTTATATCTTTTAAGGTTTAACAGGAGGAAAAAGCACTTTATATTTTTTTTTTGTATGAAATATGAAATTCAAACAAAATGTATACAAAAGCTGAAGTTAATTAAAAAATTTCTCGCTTGCATCAGTTCTGCTTGCACCGCTGTCAAAAGCTGTCTAAGCTTTTTGTGTCAAATGAAATATTTTTATGAATGATTGCGAAAAAAATTGATTTCAGAAAATTTTTTATTGGAAATCTCTTCAGGCGTTATTTCCTTAATAGTCTTTCCAATTTTCAACATTTTCAACAACAATAATAATAAAATCAATGTTTTGATATGCATTAGCACAAGTTAATAAGTCAGTAGAGGTAAACCGCAGGATCTTTTATATGTGAACTGTCAAATTTTAGATTCCTATCTATGTCCTTTGCTAAGATATGACCGACAGGTCAGAGAAACTACCGTTTGGATCGTTTTTGTTTTATTCATTCTCCTTCAGCCACGAATATGATATACACACAGCCAAAACAAGTACGCGAGTAAATGAAGGTAATGCAAAGCATGTGTTCCATGCTGATTAAAACTATATCCCTATATTGGTTGGTTAACTTAAAAAAAAAGCTATAGAATACTATGTTTTAATAAAACCATTTAAAAAATATATTAATAAATAATACAAGAGATTAACATATCGTTCGTCTTTAATACTTCTTTCGTTCGTATCCGAAACTTATTACGAGAATCCATAGAAATTGTAAAGAAAATTCTATTTTCTGTCCTCAAATAGTGTTGCGGTGTAACGTTTACAGTGACTAGAAAACTTAAGGCATTTAATTATAACGAAAATTCTCTTCTCACGCACATTATTCGTTTGATATATACAAACATATTGATTTATTCTAATTGAATTAAAAATTTTAATAGATTTGCGTAAAGAGTTTGTCTTCTTTCTTCGCCTCACAAAATCTCCTCAAATTATGTTTTATGTACAAATAATTCAATGTTCTAAACAAAGAGTTTATACGCGCTACAAGCGACTGCAAGAATTTCATTCGCAAATTTTATGATTCTGTTGTGCTAGTAATCGGTCCACGTACATTTGATGAAAAGCGAAAAATTTAATTCTTCGTCTTGACCTTTTTTCCTACAAATCAAACGTAAAAAAGACCTGTTGTCGTATAAGACAAGAAACGGTAAAGTGTTCTTTTGAAATTTGAAAGTCCGAACGAAATCAAGAAAGATAAGTGCAAGCGGAAATAAATTAATCTCAACACTCGTTATCTTTTGCCTGAATTAACGCAAGTCTTTGAAAGTTTGATTTCGTTGTAACCTTTACGCTTTATGTTCCTTAAGATGATAACATCTTACGCCATTATTTAAAATAATAAGAACGGTACGATTAATTTAATGCACTCTCAACACTCACAACTAGTGACAATAATGCAGATAAATAGAGAGAGAGAGAGAGTCGGTTTTTCGGAGAATAGAAATCTGGAAACTCTATTAATATTCAAAGCGATCTTTCTCGACACACCCTCCATATACATGTATGGAAATAAATGTTAATTTTACCGCAAAACGGAATTCTCTTCGATCATCAAATATCTGAATTTCTCAGTTGAACATGCATTGAATATCCATAAGTCATACTTTAACGAAAAATAGGCACAAGTAGTTATTAATGGAAAAAAAGGAATTTTTTGTTCTGTTTTGTTCTGTGGAACTGATGGATGCAGGCTTAGAAGCGTTTGGATATGGATTTAGATTGACTACTCAAAAAAAAAAAAAAAGAAAAGAAATTCTTTTAACATAAACACACACTAACTATGTATTTCTATATTGAAAAATACTTTAATGCAAGTACACGATATCAACTTTTAAATCCGATATTATGTTTAGGTAAATGTTTGCGTGTATTTAAGATTTTCTTTTTTTTATGTTTTTTTTGTTTTTTTTATATATATTGACAAATATTTGAGTGTATCGCTTGCATAAAAATATTACCTTTTTGATGTATGTATGCAAGAGTTAGTTTTTATGCAAAAAACATTTAATTTGATTTGATTCGATTTTTAGTTATTTTTTTATTTATTTACTTTATTTTTTTTATTTTATTTATATATTTTGCTTTTTAAATATTTGCGATTTTTAAGGGAATAACAAACGTATATGTGAGTGTATTAACAAATTTATTTTACATACGCATGTATTTATGTTTTTTTGTTTTGTTTTTTATGAATAATCTAACAGTTGATTAATTAATTACAGTTTATTATTTTATTAGTTGAAATCATCATCAATTTTTCAGCAAAGAGTGTGCTTCAAAGAGTAAAAGTATTGAAAGTTCCGTTTTGTGATTTCTTTTAGCAATACAATTAACTCAATTATTATATTTGCGTTGAAAGTGTTGTGTTTACTAATTATTTTTTAAATTGGAGTACTTTGAATGATTTTTATTATTTTTTTGTTTATGTTTTTGTTTTTGTTTTTTTTTTTATTTTGATAACAATAATAGATTCCGTTCTTGCAGAAGATTTAATCAAACACAAAACTCTGGTTCCATTTCGCTTTATATTCTATAATTTATTTATTTATTGATTTATTTATTTATTTAATTAATTATTTATGCTCTTTCTTTGAATTTGAACTACAAGTTTGATGTAGTTGTTGTTGTGAGCTTATATCGTCTAAATTTAATTTCATTTAATTTTTTTTGTAATTAAAACTTCATTGATTTTGTTTTTTTTTTTTTTTTTTTCATTTTAATTTCGTCGTATTTAACTTCAATCTTAAGTAAATAAACAAATCTCTCGAGCTAAGTATTCTATATATATGTGTACGTGTGTTAGTTTAACAATTTGATTCGATAGCCTTTTGTTTTTGTAAGAGTGAAATATATATAGAGAGAATAAATTAACAAAACGATAAAAAACAATAAAATTCTTAACAAGCATAACATCCTCCCAACAAAAACAAACAATAGCTTACAAGCATTTCTTTTTCTTTCTCTTAAAATAATTTTTCTCCCTTTCTTTTTTTTCAAAGAACAGAGCGCAATCAATCGAGTCAATCTTTCGCTTAAATATTTTTTGTGCTTTTAAGCATTTGTAAGCATTCCTTCCTGCCCCTTTTTCAATTTCAATTTCAGTTTCAATTTATTTATATAACCATTTTGCCTATTTTCGTGACTTTTTCTCCTACTTCTATTTGTTTATTACTTACTCTTTTTAATTATTTATTTATTTATTTTTTTGTTTTCGTTTTTGTATTATTTTTTTTTTTTTGGTTTTTTGTTTTTCTTTTTAAAATGTATATCACAGATCCAGTACTTCTTTGTTTTTATCATTTAAATATTATTCGTTATTAATTAAAATCATAAAATGACTTTTGATAAATTTAATTATGTTTCAACAATATTCAATGATTCTGTGAACTATATATACAACAAGTGTCAAGTTTCTACTCAAGATATTAATAATCTTTTTGCTCCTACCGCGTCATCTGCAATTTGATTAGAAAAATAATTAAAAAATAAAATGTTTTGCATGCATTTTGTGAAAGAAAGAAGTGCAGTTTCATGACATGAAGATCTTCTTCATTACATATTCTATATTAGTCATTATTTATTTGTTTATATAATTATTTCCTTCTTGTAGGTTCTTCAAGGTACATCATTTTTCACTTGTTCTCATGTATGTATCTATGTTCTTTTTAGTTTAATGCGTTTAAAAGAAACAAAAAAAAAAAAAAAATGAAAGACGTGCTATTCCAAATATTGCCTTAAGTTTGCCGCCACGAAGCAAAAAAGACAATATAAAGAGTAAGTAAGTAATGCTTCCAAATAATAATGAGAAACGAAGCTAGAATTAAAATGTCGCTGTGCCATCAACAATAATTAAATATTTTAGGAAATTGAATACGAAACATGAAAGAGCTTTTATTTTTTGCGAAATTGTATGAGTGAGATGTTCAGCCATGTTGGACATCATAAGTCAGTCCATAGACATAATCATAAGTATTTTGTACTAGTTTTTCGTATTTGTAACATGCCTGGAGTTATGTCTTTGCTTGCACGAGCAAATCATTATTGTTTTAGTGGATGTTATCAAGCTTGGTCGCAAACGAAAAAAATTTCTTGTTGTTGTTGTTAATTAGCGACATTTCAAATGAGCTATAATTTAAAGTACTTGACGCAATTCGATTCGCAATTTTCTCTAGTCCAACTTTCCTGACACACTGAAATGTTATTTGGAGA
Organism: Glossina pallidipes; assembly: GCA_000688715.1. Lineage (NCBI taxonomy): Eukaryota > Metazoa > Arthropoda > Insecta > Diptera > Glossinidae > Glossina > Glossina pallidipes. The sequence continues at coordinate 15,123 of KK499987.1, forward strand.
CAGTAAAATACTAGCAACGCATCCTCAGCTGTGTAGAACCTTTACATTTATTTTCTTTTTTTTTTTCATCTTTTTCTGTATGACCAACCAACCACTTAAAGGAATACAGATTTGAAATGGATGGATTGTATTGCAAAATTGTCGTCAGTTCCTTTCACGGAATATTTCCATTAAAATAATCAAAAAGGCTCATTCCAGTGGTTCCTTCATTACTTTGATGGACAGTTCACTATTATTATTCACTTTTCATCGTAGCATTTTTGTTAAAAGTGTCATCGTTTTCGCAATCAATATTTGAAACAAAACAAAAGTTGCACTTGAAGTGATGATATGCTGGCTGATCTATTCAGATTTGCATCCCGCTCAAAAGAATGGTACTTAAATGTGCGTGTGAACAGAACGTTCCTCGTAGCACTTAATATAGCGGGCGCATAAAAAAAAATTACTCCTTGTAGAAATGTAGAAGCGTGAAGGTTGAAAATTTCTGACTTATAGAGGGGTACTGCAATTGCTTTTTGCTGATAAGCCACTGATAAGGAATCGGTTAACCTTGGCATTTCTCCTTCCTCTACCGTACTCTTTTTTATAACCCAGTAATCGCGTGAAGTGTTGCTAAATGTCTAATGGTGGGCCCTGTTTCACTATAATGTTAATACTCTAAACTACTTGTGGTACAGGGAATATTAAATTGGCGCGGACGTATGTAACATCCAGAAAGACTTAAGACAGACCGACGTTTTATTATAACGATTAATTCAGAATCATAATCTGATTTGATCTAAGCTTGTCTGGTCGTCTGATGTCCGTCAATGTAAATTTGTGTTCAAGCTACAGGTCTCAATTTTTGAAATGTTTTGATGAAATTTGGTACAGTGACCCAAGGACGAACGTTAATGCAAATGGTTCGAGTCAGCCCATATTTTCGACCACAATTTGAAAAGTCGTTGGATTTTCAAAATTTCTCGGCAAAAGTGAGTAACTAGTAGTACTACTGCATTCTGAATTGGTATGAAAACTTCGAACCGGTTGAGACAATTTGTTGAACCGTCCCTCATAGAAACGTTCCTGCGAAAGCTACATCTTTATATGGTGAAAAGTTCGAATTTTCAATATTTCGTGGTGAAAATTGATTCATAATAGTAAACAGGCCAAGGTACATTTTTTGGATACCACCGCGTATAATTATTCCCATGAAAGGTAAACCCTTATATGCCAAACAAGCCTAGTTGGTAATCTTTTTGTGATGCAAATTTGCTCAGGATAGTAATTAAATAATGATAAAAAATAAATGAACTGACCCTAATTTGAACCACATGGATCTATTTCTTCACCCACTCCTTGTAAGATATCACATGATATCTTAATAATAATAATTCGTAGGAACGTTTCAGCAAAAAAAAGTTAACTGTAGCGGTTTGGCTCACATAGGTCTACTTTTTTCTTGGACCCTCACTTCTATAGGTAGGGTGTGGCGTATGTAAACTTCGGTGCCGTCCGACTAGGGTTTTCTTACTTGTTGTGATTGCTTCTCTTTTAAAAGATTTAAACATTTTTTTATCCTATATATCTGCCTATCTGAAATTTATTGCTCCTTAAACTTATTTCTATTCGCGAAGTAAAACGTAATTATGCCTTTTTCCATTACACCCATTAGAGATTCTCTTCTGATTCTCTTATTTTCAATAAGAACAAGATTAAATGATAATCTTGCTTGAGGAAAAATTTACTAAACTAAATATTACTGCAGCATGAAATGTATATGTGAAATATACCTGCGAAGCATAAAATCTTCCGTACGTCCTCAAAAATGAATCACGTTACAACGACACCCTCCCTACCTTAGTTGAACTTAAATTATAGTGCATGGGTAAGAAACTATAATTGTCCTAATTTGAATAACCTAGTAAAGCTTTCGCAAGGAATTATTAAATAAACACTTACACAAAAAGTTTTTAGGTAAATAAATAGGTTTTTCATAATTAAGTTTCTACTCTTTTTTGGTTCACTAGTTTTCGTCGATCTGTAAATCTAAATCGTGAAGATAAATAACACGTTGAAATTTGGCTGCAATTATGCAACGCTTGAGAATTCCAAATATAGGGGGAAGACGTCGTTTGCCTCGTTATGTCTGTGTACATAAAGAAAGCTACAAACCTTTTTTGTTTTTTGTTTTTTGTTTTTTGAATTTGAGCTTCCTGGTTAGACAAACGAAAGACATTTCCATCCCCTAGTCCAAGGGATAGAGGAGATATTTCAGCGGGGCATGTCTCTACGTCACGGCGTCATAGAAACTTATTTATCATTTAGCGAAAGGTGATTTTGAAAAAGGTGTCCTTCTTCATCTGAACATCATCATTAATTTAAAAAGAAAGAGAATGCAGGAGTGCAGTAGATCATCTCAGTGCCTGAGGAGTGCCCAAATTTCTTACATGATTTATAATTCAAATATTCTGTGTTCTCTCTACATGCTTTTTAATTTGTCGTAGCGCAATGAATTTTTTGGTTTTATGTTTTATTGATTTCATTTTTCTAAAAATTGATGAATGTGCTTGCTATGAATTTTAATGCTTTTTTCTCGTTTACAATCTTAATAATCATTATGCAATAATTGAATATAAATGTACAACTTAACTGATTGATTTTAAATGAAAAACTAAAAGAATAATAGTTTGTTTTCGTTAACTTTGTGTATTTTTGAGTAATGTAAATTAAAAATAAAAAAATAAAAAAAATAATAATAATAATAATTAAGTCAAAAAAAATAAAAAAAATGAAAAAAAACAAAAAAATGTTAAAAAAAAACAAAATTATGAATACATGTTATAGTATCATAAAGTTAATATTAAAATCTAACTTTTTTGAATTTTCTTCTTTTTTTCTCATTTTTTTTTTTTTTTTGTATTTTTTTCAAGGCACACTAGCATATTAATGATTAATTAATTATTGATTCAGTTAATATTAAGAGAGAAAAAAATGAAATTTTTTTATAAGATTTGGAGAGTTAAGACAAAAACAATTCAACGAACAATTTAATTAACAATGGATGTATTGCACACAATTCATTTAAATATTGTTTTAACTTTATTTCTTACGCTATTTTTCTTTTCTTCTTTTTTTTTTCTTTTTTGCTTATTTAATTTAATAAAGAATTTCATGTTAGAATTAAAAAACAAAAATAAATAGAAATTCTATTCATATATTTCTTTTTAAAGTTTTAAATGGTGGTTAATTAGCATTTATTATTGTAGTTTTTTTTGTTGTTGTTGTTGTTGTATTGCGATTTGGTTATGGTAGGTAATATTTATAATAATTTCGTTAGATTAACTTAAAAACTAATTAAACCATATTAACATGTATTTTCATTTCTCATGAATACAAAGTACCCGTAACTAATTCTTAAATGTTTTTATTTAATTTAATTATTTGTTTTATAATAGACTCAAAACCAATAGAAGACTTAATGAAAGTTTTTTTGGAAAATGAAAAATTTCGTTAGATTGATTGTAAGAGTGAAGGTTTGTTGTTGGGAATTGCGGAGATCGTGGAAGTAGGATGCATAATTTGATACCTGACATAAAAGTTTTTGTGGTGATGATGACGAGTTAAGAGAGCGACGATTTTTTGAATTTGATTTGAAAGTGCATTTTCTTTTTTTTTCATATGGATAGCGGAAGAGAATATATAAGATGAGTTTGTTTTTTTTTTTTTTTTTTGAATAGAAACACTCTTTTTTTTTTAATTTTCAAAAATTTATTTAATTTTTTTTTCATAATCTTTCATATGTACTACAACAATTATTTAAAAGTTCTATGTTTAATTTTGAAAATAATTTATCTACAATGCATATATGTAAAGAAAAAGGAAGCGAAACACAATAACATATGCACTTAAAATATTTAAATAAAAGAAAGGATCTGATAAAATGAAATCCTTTCCAATTCTAACGAAAATTTCTTTATGCTTATAATGAAAACAAAACAAACAAATTTTTTTTTTTTTTGACATATGTCGTAGAAAAATTTGTATACAAGAAGAATAATGTGTGTCTTTTATTTCAGTAAAATTTATATCGCTTTTTTACTAAAAGGAAAAAATTTTACATATACAATAATAATAATAATAATAATAATAATAATAATGATGACAATGACAATGATAATAATAATTATAATAATAATAATAATAATAATAATTATAATATATTTCTTTTATAATAAAATTTAAAAAAAAAATTGCACTTGACTGAATAATTATTGTTTTTCTCTTTTTTATTTATTTATTATTTTTTTTTTTGTATTTAGTTAAAAGACAATAATTAAGACATTATAAGGACGATGAGAAAACGTTTCAGGTTATGTTTGATGAGGTTTAGGGAAAGGAGATTGTGGGGAACTCAAAAGCATATATTAAAAAAATTTTGAATAACAGAATTAAAGAATTGCTTGGGTATGAACGAGTGCAAAAAAGGTACTTCAACTGGCATTCGAAATAACAATAATAAAGTAATAATAACAAAAATATTAGAAAAAAAAATACAAATAAAATAAAATCAAAAGGAGAAGACATTCATTGATAAAAATATTATGCGCTTAACACATTACCCACTTGATTTTTTTTTTTAAAAATAATAAAAAATATTAATTCATTATCACACATTTTTAAAGCCACTCTTCACTCAACGTCATCATCACCTTTATTTGTTTTTCGTATGTACGTATTATACGTATACATATCGACTATCGCAAACTTTTTTACATATATTAAAAAACAAAAAAAGTAACGTATTTAACATGAAGAATAATCGACAAAATAAAATGAAAGAGGACTGTAAAGTCATTGTTAAATTTGTGAAAAGAAAACAACAAAAGCAAGTTTTTTTTTTTTGCTTGGGATTATTTAAAATAAACTAACGGTCAGTTTAAAAGATTTGATAAAAAAAAACATCGTTTATAACGACGTAGCTGGGGGAGGGGAAAACGAATTCATAACAAGTCATCACTAGCCTCTGCATTATATATATACATATATATATATATATACGTATATATGTATATATTTGTGGGGAGCGAATGTTGAATAAAAGAATTGATACTAAAAACTTTCATTTTAATTAGGGGTTTTTAAATATTGATTAAAATAAACTTATAGAAAAAACAAAAACAAAAAAAAAAAAAATTAAACTAAAATTTTTTCCTGATTTTTTTTAATTTCGTACTGTATGCGTTTAAATAATATTTCTTTATACATATGGCTTTTTTCTATTTTTAAAATTTATTATTGCATCTTCTTTGCCCTATTTGTGTTCGAAAAAATTAAAGCAAAACAGTTTTAAAGAGAAAGAAAAGAAAGAACTAAAGGAAAGAATGTTTCATTTTAAAATAGTTTAAAAAGGGAGGTCATTCAATACGAATCCATTTCGAGTGAACAAGTTTTGCTTATAAAAGTTTATCGTCCGGATTAAAGTGAAACTTGTTAGCACAATAGTCGCATTAGCATAATCATTTAAAAGATTAAGGAAGGAATAATAAGTACTCATGAGTCACTTAATTATGCTTTTCGTTATTATATATAGTAAATAACGCAGATCGTGTTGTGTTGTGTGTCAGCTCTCGAAATGGATTTGTATTTCTTTCCTTTCTTTTTTTGTTTTTTTTTTTCTTTTTTTCTTGTGTTATTACTAATTACCCAAATAAGATGTCGCTGCGAAGTTTTATCTGTTAGTTTTATTTTTTACTCTTCAAAGCTTTTACTTTTTAATTATTTACTTATTATTTTTTTGTTTTTTAAATATATATTTAACATTCCTTGTCCATTTTTACAATTAAAAAATTTGCGGCAAAAATTTGAAAAAATAAATTCATTATAAAAAAACGTGTGTGTGTGTGTGTTGTTGTTGTTTTCTTTTTTCGGTTTTTGTTTAAATTTAAAGCCTCCAGGAGAAATAAATTAGAAAGTAAAGTTTTGTGCTTTATTTATCGTGTTTATCGTGTTTATGATGAACTTTTTCCCTTTAAAAACTGTTTTTAATTATGTTAAACTTATGTGTGTTCTTTCCTTCTTTGTTTTCTGTTTTTTTTTTTTTTTTTTTCATTGAATTAAAAATTAAATATATAAATTGCGTTCATAATGTACAAATTTTACTAAGGGTTTTTTGTTTTTTTTTTTTTTTTNGTTCATAATGTACAAATTTTACTAAGGGTTTTTTTTTTTTTTTTTTTTTTTTTTTTTTTTTTGTTTAATGCAATGAAGTTCAGTTTGTCATTGTTACTATTTTTCATGCCTATGGTGTTTTGATGTATGTATGTATTTCACTATGTGTACATTTTTTTAAAAATTTTGCTTTCAAAAATCGGTTGAGCACGTTTTTCACATTTTCTTAAATCTGTTAAGGTGTTAAGCTGAAAATGTTTTATTGAATTGTTCTTTTCTTTTTTTGTTTTTTTGTGTTTAATTATGTCGTAATGGCGTTATGTTAGACATTTTTTTCTTTGTTTTTTCAATTTTTATTACATCTTTTGCTTTATTTTTAATTTAATTCACAACAGTGGTTAATGGAATTTGTCGCGCTCGTTTTGTCTCCTCCTCGTTGATTTTTTGTTCAATTAAAATTTGAGCTTTTGCAATGGCACTCGGTTGACCAGTAATTGTTACAATACGATTTCTAGTGCCAGGTGCGAAAATACCCTTTTTTGAAATTTGAACATTTGCGCCGGACACATGTTGAATTTCAACTAAACTACGGCCATTTGGACCTGGAATTTGTATTCGGTTTTTATAGATTTGTAATTATGAATATATTATATTACGTATGTATTTATTATATTGAAAAGGGAACTAATAATCAATTATATTAATTATAATTTTTGGTGAAATTAATATCAAAATTTTTAAAAGCGGATAATGGGATTTCATAGGAAATGGATTCGTTACGATTCATATATTGGAAAGGTATACACATACTTAGAGAAAAAATTTTTTTTGAAATTATTTTTTTAACTTATAAATAAAATTAAGAAGCTTTAATTTTTTTTTTTTTTTAAATAAAGTGTCTTAAAATTTGCAAATATGAGGTATATAAAAGTATATATATTTTATGTGAGAAATTTTTCATATTTGACATCCTTTGATTGGTACAAAAAGCGTAGAACTATGCCGTCAAATAAAGAAGGAACATAAGAGCATCAAACACTAGACTCCAATTTTAAATCACGACAATTGCTTTCCATTCTCAAATAGCTTTCTTTCGTCTTTTGTTTACATTTGAAGTATTTTCGAAATAGAAAAAGACTTTGGAAAATAGTTTGTCAACTTTAAGGACAGCTTTTAAGAACTTGAAAAATTCCTTTTATCGATTGCGTTTTTTTTAAGACCTTGACTCCCTTACCCGTCTACAGCTGTCCTATATTCTTAGTGTTATAAAACAAAAAAAAAAGAAGAAGAAGCACTTGGAAGCACTTTGGAAGCACTCATGAACGTCAACGTGTTAAGGTCGCCTAATGGCGTTACAAATAAAAGAAGAAAAACGTGATTTCAGCCTTGGTCGCTAAGCTCTTTTAATCACTTTATAACATCAACCTTGGAATGATGGGCATATTTTCGAGATTTTCCACGGATATGCTAAAGTCTTTCTTGATAAGAAAAACATTAGGCTTCGATTTAATCATGTCCGTCTGTCTGTCCATTTGCTGGCTGTCTATTGTCAGATCGTTTCACTGACACTACTTTTGCATCAAAGCCTACGTTAAAGTAGACACATTTTCAGTCCCTTGAAAAGGGACTTAGATTAGAAATTATTTTTGTCGAAAGAATAAAAAAGTCAGCAAACACATGTTGCTCTGTCTGATTTTTCGCCAAAGCTATTCATGCATATTGCATAGAGAAAATAATGGAAAAAAGAAAGGCTTGGCTGAGGACATCTTTCAATCTTCCCTTTCTAGGCCATAGTAATGCAAAAGTGTTAGGTTGAGTGCTTCGATCGCAAGGAATTTGATAACGAAATAGTCCAACTTATAAGTGGAATGAACAAGACATGTGTTATTTATTATTTACATGAAAACAACATGAAAAACAACATGAAAAATTTCTCTCAAAAAGGGTAACTGCTTCAATCAATTGCACTAAATAAAATCTCTTCGTTTTGAACAAAAAAAAACACAAAAACAAATTTTTTTTACTGTTAAGCCTACGTCACATAATTATTAACTTAATTCTTGGCTATAGATATCGATGGAAATAACAAAGCGAAAAAGAAATTAACAACGCTGCAATTAAAGTTAAGAAGGCGGTAATGAATACACAACAAAATAAAAATGACACTTTTTTTTTTAACTATGGAAATCTTTGAACTTAATATATATATATATATATTAATATAAGAAAAGAGGAAAAAAAAAACGAATAAAGTTAACAAACGTTAACAAGGGGATATATAATAAGTGATGTTTTAAGACAGATGCTACCGTTCGATTTCTAACTACAACTAAAATGAAATCGTTGAATAGATTGGAAAGGAAAATCAAAAAAGAGATAAGAGATTATAAAATGTGTGTATGTGTGTGTGTGTGTGGGTAATTGTCAATTAATTTAATCAAGGACCAGCCTTTGCGTTTATGACAAGAAGCTTGAAGACTTCCAATAAAAGCTGTTTTTTGTGATTTTCTTCTTCTGTTTATAAAAGAAAAAAAAGAAGAAACGTAAGTAACATCACAAAGTTTTTCTTTCTCCATTGTTTTTAAATTATAAATTAATTGTCTCATAAAGCAAATAATGAATGTTTATTTCTCTTAAAATTTCTTGGAATGAAAAATTATTTCTCTTACTTTAAGTAATGTGATTATTTTGAGAAGCGTAAAGTTGATGGAATTATACATATATATATATATATATATATATCAACTTTATTGTTGTATGTATGTTTGAAGCGCGGCAAGAACTTGACTAGATTTTAAAAATGCTTTTACAAAATGTCGAAAATTTTTTGAAATCTTTCTGTAAAGCTGAACTCGATCGTCAATCAAAAATTTGAAACCGAAAGGCGGTTTTCAACAAATTATTTTCAAGGACATGAAAGTAAAGTTTCATGAACAAATTGAAAATGGAATGTTTGCAAAAAAATATATATCGAGTCCGTTCAAAGAAAATCAACCGGCACAAGCTGGGGCGGGGCTTCTTATCGTTTTAGATGGATGAATAAGATGCAATAATTTATATATATATATATATATATAAGATATATAAATTAATTTATAATTTAAGCAATTTTGTCAAAACTGCCTGAAAGTGAAATGTGAGCGACGAAAAATATGTTTAAAATCAGCCGCGACAAAACAAAATGTAGCTAAAATTTAAAAAAAATAGAAATTTAAATTTATAATAGAATGGTTTCGTATAACAACCATGAAAATCTCAAATAAAATGATTTTTACTGATATTACGAAAAGGGGAAAAGTTAAGGCAAATATTTTTTTTTTTTTTTGTATAATTCGTTTTCGTCCAGGTTTAGTTTGGTTATGGGTTTGGCATTTACTTGTTTTTTTTTTTTTTCATTTTTGTTTAGTAGGGATAATAAAAACGTGGTGTACCTAATATAGCGCCTACGATAACTTCGGGGATTTCCACATTCTTTGAATCCTTGGCACTTAAATCGCCCGGTGTTGGACTCTTACTTAGGCCTGTCAATGTGTGAGCCGCTGTGGCACCCAAAGTAGGAGCTGTAGATGGTGTACCAGTAGCGGCAGTTAAGCCAAAACTGTTATTATTCAGCGATACTGGTGTAGTGGCTTGCGCCGCTGAAGCTGCAGCCGTACTCAAATGGCGGAATGGATCAAATTGGGCGGCTGCGGCAGCGACATCAAGTGACTGTGCAGGTCGTGTGGCAACTGCAGCAGCCGCTGCGGCCGCGTATTGTTCCAAGTTAACTTGACCTACTGCGCCAAAAACATTTCCGGCCGTGGCGGCAGTAGCAGCTGCTGTTTGCTGATTTAATGTAGACATGTCCAAATAGCTACCGAGCGCAGTGTGAGCACCGTTGGCATGCGGCAAACCAACTCCCATGCCGAGCACACCGTATTTAGCCAAAACACCTAAAGCAGCACAAACCTCCGTTGTAGCGGTCTCGGTGTAACCGTAACCGCGCAATGCGACCTGTATATTAAAAAAAAGAAATCCTTTTAAAATCTTTCGCTTGCACTTGAATCTGAACAGCGGTTGTTTACCTTAATATGTTCCAACAGTTGTGTAGCTACTGCTAGATTAGGTGCTGGATTTGGGGCACTTAAATTTAATGAAAAATTTATCCCGGTTCCATTTACTAATAAGCCAGCAGCCGTGGCTGCTCCCCCTATGGTCGTTCCTAATGTGGAGTTTAACGAGGCGGTACTCGAATTTATGGCATTTTGATTGGTGGCATAAGGCGACCCGGTCGGATTAAAATTGGCAACAGGACCACTTACGTCGGCGTAAGAAACATTCAAGCATGTGCCCGATTGAGGGTCTTCCACAATTTTGGATAAAATCATTTTACAAGCATTTTTATTGTTCTCCTTATCGCCTATTATCGTTATACAACGCTCTTGAAGAGATATATCTTTGGGTTTTTGTGAGATCTGCACATACGAGCCACTCTCCTCTTTAATTTGCTTAATATAAGCACCACCTTTGCCGATAATCATGCCGGCGGTGGAGTTGGGCACCAAAATTTTTACTTGCTTATCACGCTCCTGTGTCTGCTTGCTTTCGGCCTCTAAAATTTTGGCACTTAAATCGGGTTTCTCTCGTATTTTGTCCATAATAAAATCAAGCACCGTCATAATACCCTCTACACTGCCAGTTATAAGGCAGACCCGTTCAGTAGTGCCTACAATTTTTTTTTACTTTATAAAAATAATGATAATTGAAAGTGTGTAATGATAATTATCGCACCTGGGTAAAAGTCATGCGATTTGGACATTTTAACACGAGCACCAGTATCCTTTTGCAAAGACGCTATGGTTTCGCCCCCTTTGCCTATAATGGCTCCTGAGGCCACCGCCGGTACCAGGATTTTCATGTGATAAGTTGTATCACCTATTATAAAAATAGAGAATCGTAAGAAGCCAAAAAAAAAAAACAAAAACAAAAACAAAGATTATCTTATAATTTTACGTAATAGTCTTTCTTTTTTTTTCTTGAAAGGTTTCAAATTAAAAATAATAACATTTTTTAATGTTTGATTTTAGTGGACTTATGATAGATGAGCCAGAGCCCAATTGATTATGTACATGGCGGATGCTGTGAATTACCCTCTATGGGATCTACTTTTAAATGCTGATGAGTTGACATAAGTTTTTTTTCTTTTGTGGGTTTCATGAATGAAGGAAGAGTGCATTAAAAAAAAAAAGAAAACTTCTAATAATGTGAGTGGTGGTTTTATTAATGAAATTATGATTACAAATGAAGAGGAAAAAATCACTTCGTTTTTAAATATAACACACACACAATGCGAAACTAATGTTAACTGAGGTATTTCTATGTAAAGTTCATTGGGGAAGAGCTGTTCAGAAGCCGTAAGATACAGAAGGTAAAAAAAGTGAACAGCGGATGATGGGAGAGTATTGAGGTCTTGGCACTGTTTAATAATGCGTTCATAAAACACACATAATAGGACATTTAAAAAGCTTTTTGCCTAACCAATTGCAGGACGTGAGCTCGAAGTTGCAAAAAGTTGGAATAAAAAACAGCACTTTGTCTTTAATTTTCTTCTGTGGTTGCGAATCAATGAAGTAAGTTAAGCTCATCATCAGTCTAATATGTCGATACGAAATGCTTTGTGAAATTTCTAAGAAGCTTTTAAGCGCGACTTATCCATGAAGGGAAGTTCAAGTTGCGCATATATTTTGCATACACTGTTGAAGAAGAGAATATTTGCACTACGCCCTAGGTCTTCATACTATATGTAGTCTATCTTCAATCTTTGAGTTACCAAAAATGTGCAAACCAGATGGAGGAAATTTCTAAGAAGCTTTTAAACGCGATTTCCTCATGAAGGGAAGTAGTAGAAGAAGAGAGTATTTATACTAAGCCTTAGGTGTTCATACTATATGTGTGTAGTCTATCTATGAAAAGTGTGCAAAGCAGTTAAAGGACGGACATAGAATATGAATTCGTGTGTGTAGTTCGTGAGAAGTTCGTTTTCAAGGGAAAAGGAACAACAATGTCAAACATCGAGAATATTTTGTATTCTGTAGGAAATCAATATTTTGTGTATCTCAAAGATGTATGTATATATATAATACTTATATGTTTTATATCGATATTAATTGAAAACACAAAAATGAGTCTCGTTTTGTAATGATAATGAAACAATGATAAAGCTTACCATGATGATAATGATTGTTATTATTATTATTTTCAATTTCAACCTCAATTCCAGAACAAACAGACTCACCTAGAAATAGATCGAAAAGAAGCACCACAAAAATGCACATACATATGAAACAATGAAATGTTAAGAAAAAAAATGGAGCAAAAAGAAAATATATTAATTTATTTGAAAAGTAAATGAAGTTAAATCGTAGACAAATATTGAGATGAATTTTCTTAAATGCTTCTCTCTCTCTCTCTCTCTCTCTCTCTCCCTTTTTCGCTTTAACTCTCTCTCTCTCTCTCTCTTTCGCTCTCTCTATCTCTATTTCTTTGTTCAGGATGAAATTTGTAGCAAAATTCATGGATTTTGTCATTTAGAACTTGAACAATATTGCAAATGAACAAATTCCCTATGTACTTACATTAAATCACGTAAGTTGAGAGAGTTTAATTAAACAAGCAAACAAAAAAAAAAAAAAACCTGAAACTAAATAAATAAACAAGAAAACTTATCTTTTATGTTTTATGCTTACATCTAGTACATCCAGTACACCTGCATGCATAAATGAAATCAGTGCAGTTCCTAAACGAAATCTTCGACTCAATTAAGACCTCATATGCAGCTGTATATATTACATATATATATTTGTGTACCATGTCATTTAAAAACCACTATAATTATACAGCGGTTACGATTTTATCATCGAAAAATTTCTTTTAATCTAAGTTTTTTTTTTCCTTCGATTCCTTAACCAATTTTCTACATTAAAGACCAGAATGATTTGGAATTAGGCGTGGAATTCATCAACAACGATATACTTTTACCAGCAGCTGTCCCTCTCATCGACGCGGTTGGCCTGTACAGTTTCTAAATGATCTTGTACGTAAAATATAGCGATCACATAGAAAGCAAGCAAGCAAGCAAGCAAGCAAGCAAACAAGCAAGAAAAATTTTTTCGATTGTGGTCGAATCTACGACACCCATCATCTTTATATTAAAATAGAATATGCAAATATTTATTGTTGCAGTTTACCAATAACGAGTAAGACATTTGATAGCACCTATCGACGATATTGTGAAGCAAATATTAATCTACCACGTCGTGATGGCCGCGATATTTAATTTAAAATGAACGCAAGTAACTTGTCGCATTTCGCTCTCCAAGTCCTTACTGTATGATACCCAATCGATTAATAAACCTCTCTAAGAAAAAACGCGTAGTCCACAATGCTAGGTCCACCATAGTTGTTTCAGAATTAACATATATTTAAACAGATAATATTGCTACAGGTGAAGAATGTACAGAATAATTTTCAACATTGTGTTTGGTTTACCTTATGAGTAATAAGCAGACAATGCACAAAAAAAAAAAATAAAAAGTTGATTACTTATAACTTTGTGTGGGCGTGGTCGATTTCTTCCCTACACGTATAATGGCGTCGTCCATAGAGTAAATGTAGAAAATTTCAGCTATCTATCTTTCATAATTTTTGAATAATAAGCAAAAAACCATAAATGTTTGCAAGCACTCTTCACTGTTGGCCTGTCCTTTGAACGATTTGGCCCATTTTCAGTAACAGGTGGCCTGCAAGAATTTTCAAAATGCATACCAAATTTAAAGTCGATATATTGGCTTTTCCGACCAAGCGGATGTTTAACACAGACACTGCACAGACAGACATACGGACAGACATGCTTGCATCGACTTAAAGTTTGATCCTGATTAAGAATGTATGTGCATTATAGGATTTCGGTAGCGTCTTTCGGGGTAATGCAAGCGTTTTTGATAAAATAAACCAACCCCAGCCTTCGATCGTGGATATGAAAATAAATATGAGCAAGTAAATGAATATATATATCGTTGCAGCTAGGCATGCTTTGAGTGCGCGGTGATACCGAGATATGCTGTTAAGACGTGTGCAGGAAAGTGTACCATGCCACGTGTACCTTGGTCGGCACATGTGAGGGTAACAAGTTTATACGCTACGTATATCACGACTGTGTTACTTATATGCGCAATGTGAGACTTCAACGATACTGTTAATAAAAATGGCGTTACTGTTTTTTCGCAATATATAGAGATGTGTATCAACTTTCGATGAAAATATATATAGTGATAAATGTCAAACTACGTTTAAAAGGAGTGAGACTAATGGTGATGATAAAAATAAATTGATTGGAGAATTCGAAAACCATGTTAATGCAAAACCGAAAAGCTTTAAATCTTTGATGGAACAAAACAATTCATTTGACTGTATGCCGCAAGAAGTAGCGGGAAAGCAGGCTAGAGAGATGGAAAAGCTGTTTGAGGCGAAGGGTAAACGGGTAATAAAGAAAATATGCAAGCTAAGCAGCGGATTTCATTTGTTGAAATGGTGATAGCTAAGGTGCCGTGACCAAACAAGGATTGCCTTTAATTATGAGACCCAAGACTGCCCAAAAAGAAGCAGAAATAAGCTCGAGGCTACCATCAAGAGGTTGTTGCTTGAAGACTGTAATGTGTGCATGGCCAAAAAGAGGCTTCCAGGGATTAAGATCGCAGGCTAGAAGAGCTATTAAGACTGACGATGCAGCTGAATATCGACGTCGCTCCCATTTGGGAGTAGTGTATGTAGAGAACAGTACCACGTAATTAGAAAATATACGCCACAAACCTTAGTATGGCGTTTTTTTCAGTGTTATGGCATTATGGCAAAACTCATCCACGAAACATTGCCAATAGTAGTATTAATGCGTTACTATCTCGTGATGGACCAAAAAAAACTGGCACTCATGCTTGATTCATTTTTCAATATAATTAATCCGTGCTCGAAAACTATTTTTCATATATTTTCATATTGTTGTTGGTCTAATTTTTGTCGCTTATTGTAGAGTACCACTCGCGGAGCGAGTTAAAATGAAGCTCTAAGTATTTCAAAAGTAATTCTTCTATGAGCTCTCCTGTCCCGTTGTTTAATGCAATTTTCTTGTAATATCATAAACAAATTTGCGCCTAAGTGAGTAACAGGACTGCCAAAGAGAGTGAAGCAAACATTACAATCAAAATAGTATTCATGTTAAGTTGATCCTATGTACCAACTGACTAAACGTTGATGTCAATTACTTGTTGTTGTGTATTATGTGAACGCATTCCTGCGTGCATGTGTGCACAAGTGTATAAATTGCATCTTTCAATTCCTAATATGTATATACATATACATATATATGTCTGATTTCAAATCTACTTTTGAAAATATCGGTTACGGGGAACGAATCTACTCGTGTTCACTCGTTTAAATACGTAAACATTTTTAAAGTCAACACACTAACGAAGCGAAGATCTTCAAAGAGCTTTAAGCGAGAATTGAAAAAATTTGCTTTACAATTTTTTATCCAGCAAAGAAATCATACCACAAAGAAATTACTTAAAGAATTAAGCGGGATCCGCGAACTATGTGTTCAACGGAAATGTATACTTGATTTTTATTCGAAACTTGAACTGAATTTTTTGCACAGGGTTTTTATGTCGATATCTTTTCATCGGAGAAGAATGAGTGCAGTTCATAGTTGCCAAGCCATTGGTATGTTTCCAAAGATATTTAAAGTGACAAGTGACGAGTATTGTTACTATTTTCCTGTAATTCCTGATTCTCAAAAGTTCACAAGGTTAATATATAAAACATTTTGATTGCATCTCATCTAAATATATTTTGACAATAATGACAATGAAGGCTGTATTCGTCTTTTCTCGCGCTAACACGCATGACAGAATTTAAAATTGAATCACTGATATCGGTCGAGAGAAAAGTTACGCCAATACATTGGTTGTGGACGACTGACTGACGGAATGACTCCGCTTTTTCACTTTTCAAATTTCGTAAATTAAATTATTACATACGGACTGACTCATTCATTATAATAATAATAATAAAAAATGTAATAAATGCCAGAAGAATGGAAAGGAAAGAGACATGTACCAGCACATTGTTTATCGCCCGATTTCAAGATAATAGCGCTTATTTGTCCTACATTTCATATCAAGAGTAGGTTAAAAGACATGAGAAAAGCATATAAGGATTCCTATGTTAATTAAAATCTATGCCACAACATACATGTGCCTTGCTCATACACACATTTTCTCTTTTGTTCTATATGTTTATATTTTTTAATGTCTTCGTGTCTTAGTTTAGGAAGTTTCCTTCAAAGGCATATAAGATACAAGCGTTCGTGTTGTCGTGTGACTCTACTTTTCTTTTAATTTCTCCCTAAGTGTGTTTACATAAAAGTAAATATTAATTGCAAAGTCTAAAGAGATATTCGTTGATTCGTTGTAGTCTAAAAAATATTGACCCTAACATTGCAGGCAACATTAGTAATCTCAAGTGTTAAGGCATGAGAAGAGTTTTATGACTATTAACGAGTGAGTTCGAAATGAATAAACCTTTCATGATTCTGACCACCTATCTGCTTACAAACAAGCAAACGCAAAGACAACGACAAAGTTCGAGCTTGCGGCTAAACAAAAGAAGTCTGCAATAACTTAAGAAATTTACAAATCGCGCCTCCAGATGAATCCATTTCTTCGGCTGAGATAGCTGCGTTATGTCAAAAATCTAATTGCGAAATGGAGTGAAGATTGATTGATTGATTATACGATGGACGGTTCTTTTGATTTATTAATTATTGTTTATATTATTATAATTAATTTAATATTAATTTATTATTTTATTTTATTTATATTATCTTGGGGCATTTGTAGCAGAGTAAATCTCATGTCGCTTCATCTAAGTAAAGAAGAGTAAGATAGTCCGCCTATAATTCATATATCGACATATATATATATATATATATATATGGACAGGTAATAATCGACGATCTTCCATATTTGACAGATTTTTGTGTATTGTTTTTTATCACAAATAAAGCCAGTTGTACTCTGTACTCTTTGTTGATTATCAAAAGATGGCGTTGTGAATTTGATGACCCGCATGTAGTTGCAGAGTGTCTGTTCGTTGCTTTGTTATAGGCGTCAATACAGTTATGCACTACAGGCTATGAATGTGACATTGATTTGATACGAGTCTGTACAAAAGCAATGAACGCAAACTAAAATCGAAGAGATATGAAATCTTATTTACATAAAACTTCTTCGAAAATGGAAAATAGACATTTGATCCAGCTATTCAATGGGTTCGAACTTGATATGTTCATTATAAAGAGCATCAATTCACATCTTTTTTTTTTTTGGCAGTTTGACGAATGAATCGAGGCTTTCATCTAACAAAGAAAAAAGAAAAAAAAAAAGAAAAACGAGAGCTTATCGGATTATCGACGCCCATCTTCTGAAAATCACACACATAAGCACGAATAATAATTTGAAAGTAAAACCAAATGAAGAATAAACAATTTTGTCGGATATATTTTACATATATCTAGAGTTGTTTAACACACACACCACTGTTTGTTTGGTTTGCATAAAGTAAAGAAATAAATAATAATGAAAGAGAGAGAAAGGTACATAAAATAGTATGATGATGTAGATCTACACATTAGCTAGCTATTCATAGACAGAATATATCAAGAGGATGCTGTGACATTCCGAACAACTGATGAAATCTGAGGATACGTAAAGTATTGACTGCTTTTGCATTTAGCCGTTGTCCATATGTTGTGCTGCATACATACAAAATTAGAAATTTTATCATCATTTAAAATACAAAATTAATTCCAAAAAAAAAAAAAAAAAAAAAAAAAGAAAACATAAGAGAAAAGGAACGATTTTGCGTAGCTTATGATCAATGCGTGTATAGACGTGAATAAAAAAGTTCTTGCCGTATGTGAAGCAAATGAATTGAATTGAATTTAATCAATAGCTTTTTTGTTGATCGTTTTACGTGTGTTTCTAGAAACCTTCCCATACAATTATTTTTTGTCTCATAGTTATATTAAATTCTTTTCACTGCATGTTTCAAATAAGTTGAAATTTTCTTCTTTCTTTCTGTAACTAGATCCGACGCTTTCTTTTAATTTGATTAATATAGATGTAAAAATGTTGTTGCTTAGTGACTGATTGATGCCCCTCAAGATGATTATTGAATAGTCGCATTGATGTAATGATTATTGATTTGATTGAATTATTGCAGTTATGTTGCTTTATAAACACATTTACAAGTTTAAATTTTTCAAACAACTCACCAAGGCACCAACATGACTTAAAAGGCGATGTCGAGCTAGCAGCGTGCTGATGCGGATGCTGGTGTGTGTGATGTTGTTGTTGTTGCTGCTGCTGCTGCTGTTGCTGCTGTTGCTGCTGCTGCTGCAGTTGCTGGGTTAAAATTGTTGCCGACGAGCTGGCATTTGGAGTTAAATTGCTGATGATAGCGTTCGCGGTGGATGTAGGTTGTTGTAGTAGTTGTTGTGTTTGTGGTTGTTGCTGTTGCTGCTGCTGCTGCTGCTGCTGCTGCAGAGGTGATATAGTGCTGCGGCTAAGCACAGTTACATTATTGCCGTTGGCATTATGATTCTGGCTAATCTGGTTATTATTATTATTATTGTTATTATTGTTGTTGTTGTTAACGGCCGTAGTCTGCGCATTATTAGCCGATTGCTGTTGCTGCAAATGCTGCTGTTGTTGTTGTTGTTGCTGCTGCTGTTGAACATCCATCTGTTGCAGTTGTAAATTAAATTGTGTTAATTGATTAAAATGTTGATTATCGTTTTTTTCATTGATAACATTATCTATGTGCGTTTTAACAAAGGAATGTTTGCGTTGATGTTGTTGTTGTCGCTGCTGACGATGCTGCTGTTGCTGTTGCTGTTGCTGTTGTGCTGTTCTAGTTACTTGTTGCAAATATATTTTATTGTATTGCAAATTGTGACTATTAGACGATGACGCTGTTGGCGATGAGCCCGACGATGAAGAGGACGATAATGATGGTGATGACGATGTCGAAGAATTTACCAGATTTGTTGGCATTATATGTATTTCACGCTGTTTTTGTTGTTGCTGTTGTGCATTTATATGAAACAAGTTCTGTGCTTCTTGCTGTTGTTCCAATTGCGTTAATTGCTGTCTCTGTCTTATATAACCCATATGATTTTCCAAAAATTGTTGAGCCACCGACGATCCCTCCATTAAATCGAATGCATTTGACATAAGACTCTCTGTTAAGGCATTCATTTGTAACATGATTTGATCTCGGATCAGTCTTTTTTTCAATTTTTCCGCTGCGCTTTTCTTATATTTTTTGTAATTTTTTTGGTTTTAGTTTTTACTCCTTATAGTGTTAGCTGAAGAGCTGTACTGTACTGATAGATTAATAGAAAAAAGTTGGGAGGGAATCCGGAGATATAATTATCCTAAATTTTGTAATCCAGTTTATTATCACAATCGTTTCGTTTTATTCATATTTATGGATGTCCTTATGTATCTGGTTTACGTTAGCACTTCAATGTTTATAAACATTGCTATATAACACTTGTATACAATTTCGACAATATTTGGCCAATTTCGGGTATTTTGCTATTTTAATAATTTTTCATACCTTTCTTAAACTATCAATTTGTTCATAAAAATAAAGAAAGATAGAGAAAACAAATCATTAGTAATTTTTTTGCCTTTTTTTTTTTTTTTTTGTTTTTTTTTTGTTTTTTTTTGTAAATAAATTTCAATTATTGAAATACTTTGGATGCTGTGTCGGTTGTTATTACATGGTTTAACTGCTTTTTTTTTTGATTTGATTTGCTTATATAAACAATGTTGATATGTAGGTGGAATTATTACTCATAATTAGAACTTGTGCTGGTTGCTTGATTTCACACAAATCAAGATGATTGAGGTAATGTTCTGAAAAAATTTGAATGTTGCGATAGAATCCTGGCTGATTGATGCGTTTTTTTTTTTTTTTTCTCAACTGTTCTGTTTTATTAAGGAAGAGAAGTGGTGATGACAAATATAGTAGTAGTAGTAGTAATAATAATAGTAGTAGTAGTAGTAGTAGTAGTAGTAGTTAGAGTAGTAGTGGTGGTGGTGGTAGTAGTGATGGCAGTGGTGGTGGTGGTGTTTGATATAGGCGACAACAACGACAACAACAACAATAACAACAACAACGACAATATGTGATATGAATAGAGAATAAAATTATATATATATATATATATAAATAAGTATATATTTAAATGTATAGCAACAGCAGCAGCAAAAAATTTTTCGCCTGTTTCTTGTAATTGAATTGAGTGAGTCTTAAATAAATTAATTACACACAGTAGAGTTTCACACACAGTTGCAAAGAAACATTGGTTGGATGGATGGATGGATCGTTCGTTGCGTGTCCTTTACAATATTTCTTGCCAGCGTACGCGCATATATATGTGTTTATATGATGATGATGATAATGATGAATGATGAATTAATTGCCAACATATATAAGATTATATCATAAAGTGATGAAGGCTTTATTTTGTTTTTTCGATTTTCAAATTAGCTTCTCTTGCAAAACAAATGTTAATGTTGTTGTTTTTTTAGAATTCGTACCAAATATGATTTGATGGTATTGGATGAATCTTGTACACCGTAGCATCCATAAAATATAAATATATTCAAGAATATAGATATGTGTGTAAACATTTATACAAAGCGCATAGTTTAAGTAATAAAGTGTTTAAAAGAGAAGAGAAATCAATTACCATAACTTGGCCACTTTTATGAGTTCGTTGTGCTGATATTGTGTTGATTCAATTCAATGTCGAAAGCAATGTCGTTCACAATATATTGTGAAGTTTGAGGAGTTTTTTCCGATTCTTTTGTGCGATTCGCTCTTCGCACGTATGCTGTGTCGGCATGCGTTCTTGAAGAATGAGGTTTTTATTTTGCTAGAGATTCATTAACTTTTTTTTTTCGCTATTCCAGTTTTCATTACATCAAGTTACTATTAGGCATGGAATTGTACAGTTGCGGTATTAAAAATGATTGCTTGTTGGAATATACGGATCTAAACAATGATGATGACTTACTCTTTGATATGACTTTCTACATATTGTTGTTGTATATTCATTCTCAAGACATATTTATTTTATATCACAACGTTGTTTTAAATATTAGGTTATGGCGATTGATTTTGATATTAATTTAAATTTTATTTTGCGTTTTAATATCACATTCGAGATCTCTTTGTTTTTTGTTTTTTTTTTTCTTCTTCTTTTTAATAGTTTCTGCGAAATGTACTTTTTTTATTTTTGTTCTGTGTGATTTAATACATTTCTGGGAATGTTTCTAGGCAAAAAAAAAAAAAGAGTAGGAATACATATGAAAAAGATTTCTTTTTTTTAAACCATTTTCTGTTCGGTGAACAACACCATTTCCTTTAATAACAAGTGAAAAGTAAAAAATGTAGTTTCGACTTTTATTTTATTCGTCCGCAAAAAAAATATTTTTATCAATTTTAAATAATTGTCTATTACAGGCTGTAAGCTATAGTGTTTTGTCAAATTGTGGGCGCAATTTGTTGACAAATTGTGCCTTTTTTCATACTTGACCGGCAGTCATCAACTAAAGGTTTATATATGCCCAGCTTCAGTCCCTTCTTGTTTTGCGTGATAGTGAGTGTTCGAAAGGTTAGCAGACGCGCTGGACTCATTGAATCCATTCCGAAATAGACAAATCACTATTTCTAACATTTCGTCTTGAATTCATATTTAAATTCCAAAACGGACAAGGCTGTCTACCACAAAATCAAGTAAGTTCATCTATACTAAGTTCCTTCAAATAGTGTAAAGATAAGGAACAACATTCACTGAATTAATGTTAAGATTTGTAAGCGTACGTCGGTCACTTTCCTAGTTGATTAACATGGGAAACTTTGTCTTTTGAAAAATATAAAGAAAAGAGAAAGAAAACGTCAGCTAAGATAGATGGCTTAACATATCATCTTATTGACTCTAACTCTGCCTTACCTCAATTTCAACTGCCGCCACGCTACTCTGCTAAAAAAGGAAATTAAATCAATATTCATTTTATAAGACCTTTACTCTGAAAATCGTTTCATCACTTAAATCATTCAAATGATTGCACTTAGCATACACACGCGCACACGCACACTGTGCAAAACATAAGAATCTTCACGAAAAATTAAAAAATAAATCACACATATATATATAAATAACAAATGTATATATGTAAAAAAGACAACGGTACATTAATTTGAGAGCACATCAATTTCCAATGGCAAGAAGTGGAGCAAAAGCAAGGCGATTTTGCGGATATTACGACTTTGTGACGATTTGCTGTGTGTGACGTGATTTTTTACGTGCCTTTGCAGCCGAATGCAGTCACTATGATAGGCCTTGCGAGATAAAAGCGCCGAAAATTTCTTATGTTGGCTTTATTTACGAATGCGACGATATTTAATTTTCACAAAAAAATTGTTCTGTCCTAACCCACTTGTAGTACAAGATATATGAAATTTTTGCGAATGAGTGCAATACCTCGAAAACGATTTTTTACTAAATCTTTTATTCGATCTACAATCACTTTCTGATTTGATCTAAACTTGTCTGTCAATCTGGTCTTCTTATTTTTTTTTTATTTTTTGCAATCTTTGCGATATTTTGAAGAAAATTTTTTATACTGACTCGTTTTAGCCCAAGGACGAATGGATTTGACCTGCCTGTTGTTACGATCAATCATGCATTTGAAAGAAATCTCTATATGGAAAAAAAATAAAGGCCTTATAGACGGACATAATTCCTCATTCATTTTGCTGATAAAATTTCCCACTTTATATAGCAATACTGTGCCCAATACTGTACTTGGAGATGTACGACGCAAGAAATGTTTTTTATGATTTTTTTTCTATCGAACAGTCATGAGACGCATTATTATGAACGAGGAGTTTTGGATCTACGCATACGATCTGTAAACAAACAACCAATAGAGCGAATCTTGTGCAAAAGGTGAACCAAGACCAAGGCAATCGCGTCAAAATTGCTCAAAAATCAAGATAATGTTAACGGCTTTCTTCGATCATTGTGGGCTTGTGCACTACGAATTCCTTCCGTTGAACCAAACAGTTAATAAGGAATATTATTTGAATGTTATGCGTCCTTTGCGCGAAGCTACTAGGGAAAAAAGAGACCGGAATAGACTTAGAAGAGAAGGAATTAAATTAGTCTCCCCTTTTGGATACAGTAGTTAGTGTATATGCAAGATCATACTTTCTATCGAAGGTCGTATATGGAGAAAGAGCTAAATCGTACACCGATGTGGTCCAAATTAAGCAAAATTATTATTCCTAGTACTGGTCTTAGTACTATTCACATAAAAACTCAAATTCGACTTTATCGCTCTACAACAAAATATTAAAAAATGAGCCTGCGCGCTAGCGTATCTATCAAATTTCCTCAAAATATTTCAAAATTACAACCTGAAGGTTCAGCATCGAACATGGACAGACGAACGACCGGACAGAACGATCAGGGAGCTTAGTTCTGGACACAAAGTGGCGAAGAGTATGAAAATGCTTTTAGAAAATAGACTGGATGGACTAGGAGTACTTTTCAGACTCTCTCACATATAAACATTGCCATAAAAAACAGATTTTTCCAAGGTAACAAACTTCAATTTTTAAAACTTTGCGGAAGAAATTGATCGAATGTAGCGGTTTGTCTTTAAAAATTTTCTGTGGTATGTTTTGGTACACACAAATCCATTCTTGGAACCTCTCTAAACATAAAAGGTCAGAAAGTATTTATTGTTTTAGGCAAAGTGGTGTATGATATTTAATTGCCGGCCATTTCAAAGCATAATGTTTTTACTTATTTTTCTCTTCAAAAAAATAAAATGAAGTCACCTATCAAAGCCAAAAACAACTAACTGTACACTAAATTGACATCACAATGAAAAATTAGAACCTATTCATTTAAGTTATGAAACGTAGAGAAAAGTGCTAAAGCGAAAGATGATCTCACCTTACACACAAAGCCGACAACATTAATACACGGTTAACAAACTGACTAGTCGTGAAACAAAAGATCGAAATATAATAAAACAGATGTAGCAGAAGAAGACCGACTAAAATGTAAAAAGTTAAATTTTAAATTATCTCATAGTGTTTTCAATTTAAAAAAGTAAAAAAGTTGTATTAGGCAGGGGACGAATCTCGCATACCCATCACTACGATTTTCGCATTTTACTCTCCAAGTTCTTTCATTTGATACCCATATCGGTGGTATTGCAAAAAAATTAAACCACCAGGTCGCGCTGTCTACCATTTTTACATTACAATGAATCCATTTTAAGGCAGATAATATATCTTCATTTGAGGAATGTACAAAATAGTTGTTTGCCTTATGAGAAATAAGCATAAAACGTCAAAAAAGTGAAAAGAAGAAAATTTAATCAGTTGTAACTTTGTGTGAGTAAAGAGTAATGTGTTTCGTAAAGTAAATGTGGAACTTATCAGCAGCCTTCTAACTTGTATGATTTCTGAGTAACGAACAAAAGCCTACAAATTTTTGTTATGAAAAACGAAGTTGCTCCACTGCGGGCTTCTGCTCTAACCAAATTGGCTAAATTTTCAATACCAATCTTCATGCAAAAACTTCCAACGTTTCCACCAAATTTGAAGTCGATATCTTTATTTTTGCGACGAGAAGAGTTCCAACAACAAACGCCGGACAGACGGACAGACATGACTTAATCAATTCAGAATTTCACGCTGTGTTTTAGGGTCTCTGAATCGTATTGAAAAGATAGCAAAACAACAACAAAACAACAAGCAAATATCATTCGCAAAAATACTAAAACATTATCCTAACATCGACATGAAAGGGTTTCACAAATTTGTGTTGCCCGTGGTCAGAATACCGCTACGCAAGTTATGCAAGTACAACATATTCTAAGCAACCAAACATTAAACAAAAAAATGATGGACGCATCCTTTTTTTGATACCATTATTCACAGATGCATACATACACACATTCGGCTTAGGTTCGTGCATGATGTAATGATGCGAACGAATAAATGTGCCTGAAAAACATAAAGATATTAATCGTCCGTATGTTTGCAATCAATTTATTTCTAAGCCCTTTCATGTAAAGTTGATTGCCTTATTACAATGTGCTTTTGTGGTGTTTTGTATCGTTGCGTAAGCTTGCAAAATAAATTATGTCACACTATATCTATTCGACCAAAGATTACGTACGTCTGTTTAAGTAAAGCTAGGTCCACCAGTTAGGTTTCATTAAGAGGTGGTCCCAAAAGGTTAAGGGTCCTTACATCACAACAAGGCTGTAAATGTTCTTAGCTAGACCAATACTTGCGTATGCCTGTGGCGTGTGGTCTCCTTCCTATAGATGCTCACTTGAATCCTCTCAAAACCAACTCTTGCCCCAAAGTCCTGCTTGTCTCTCTGCCTCCTTATAAAAATAGGTTGCTTCTGTTCTCTTTACCGTCACGTGAAAAACGTAGATTTGGCACTACTTGGCTTTTCCTTCTTACTTAACTTAATTAATGGTACTTTTTCAACTTCGTCCACATTACTTGAGGTGAGGTAAGCTTTAATGTCTCTAGGCATTGTATTTTCATTAAGTCTAGTAGTCAATGTAAACGAATGTAATTATGAGCTGTTTAATGCGTTCAGAGTTGTTTGCAGAAACCTAAACGATGTCTATCACATAATCTCAATATCGGATTCTTTAAAGTCGCAACTTCAGAACAACTAAGCTTAACCCGCGTGATTTGCCTCTAGCTTGCATTCTTAACATCTCCCCTACGATTCGAAAATCAACCGGTGTTGTTTACTGTGCTCGGTTGCCAAGCTATTGCATGTTTGCAATGATTCAGGCGTTCGCCTTGCAACTTGGATATGTACTGGTTGCGGGTGTGCCTCTGTGCTAGCTGTGCACATGCTTTTCTCTTCTTTTGTTTTCTTTTTTCTTATTGTTATTGTTATTATTTAATTGTAAATTTTTTTTCGTTTCTTGACTTCTCCTTATGCACTTTATAAAAATAATTAGTATAAGATTTGCTTCTAAGAGTCAATTGAATTCGACTGCTGAGTTTCATGTGTAAGTAAATAAATAAATAAATAAAAAATGAAAAAAAATATCGATTGATATCAGGTCAAGTTCAAGGTGGCCGTTGTGTGACCGTAACTAAGCTGACAGTATTTAAAAACGTATTAAATGAAATAAACATTTTCTGGGTCCATTTGAAGGACTGAGGGCAACAAACTAGAGAGAGATGGATGTGAAGCTGACGGTACTTACTCTTAGTTTTTTTTCAATATTTTCACTTGATTGCTTGACTACATATATTCATCAAGCATTCATACAACGCGGGCCAAATATGTTTTTTGCAAATTTCGATTTGATTTCTTCATATGAGATGTGAATTGACTTCACATAAGTTTATGCTAATATTAAATTGCTTATCCGAGTATATCTGTTTAACTTTAAACAGAGGAGGAGAGCTACACTTACAACTAGCTATACATAGATAGCTATATATAGATTGATAATTTATCATCGCCACCGATTGAAAACAAGTTTTTTATGTAAATCTATTGCAAACGGGGATTAAATTAAAAACACAAAATGAAAGCAAGCAACACAACAACATATATAAAATCCAACGGTCGACATTGAATATTGCAAATTTTCGGAATCCAAGTAAACGAAACGCATTAGTTACGCAATTTAAACGACACTATTTACAGTTTTGATTCGCTCGCCGTAATTTCTTAAGTTAGCTGCTCTTGAATTTTAATCGAAATGAAACAAAATCAATTTAAATTCGGAAAAAAGATGATAACAAATTGTGTCAAAATATTTAATATTCGATATAGAACCAAGAGGAAATAAAATAAAACCATGTAAGAATCCTAAACCATACAATTACCAAAAGAAGTTCCCCATGAAAGTTTTTCCAACGAGTATTGAAACAATAGCTAGCCTCGAGTGTCTTACTTAAAACATGAGGGAAAAAGTGCGCTTTTTTTTTGTATTAAACATCTCGCAAAACTTGGAAAAGTGCAAGGGCCACCTACAGGTGTAGCAAACAATTTTTTTTTTGTTAAATTTTTCGCTTCCTCAATACGTACATCTAAAAGATGTGATGAGTGAAGGAGAAATTTCGGATACATTATGCGAAATCAGTTAAACGATTCTTCGGGTATATTGTGCGAAAATAGTTAAAGAATTCTAATTAAAAAAGCTTCGATTTTTACGAGTTGGAATTAATTCATTTTTAAATTTTAATATAAATTTCAATATAAAAGCACAGCAAATAATATCAAGCACTCATCTCTATCTCTCATGCATACGTTCACCACATCAACATGCTACAAACAACGCGTTTTATTACATATTTTGCAAATTTGCCAGCAAACTAACATACAAGCATTTTCAAGCTATGATAATGAAGTTTTCAAAAAAAATGTAATTCATTAAAGCGAGTTTTGGATTGAAACTACTTTATATATACTACTTTAAATATATATATATATAAAAGGAATTATATTTAAAGGATTTGATTCATTTATTATTTCATTATGAATGAACTTTCACTTGTATAATTTCATTATTATTATGGTGCTTCCTGTTGCGGTGCTGGTATTTACACAACGAAGTGCACAAAAATCGTTTATCCACACATTCAACCATACTTCTTTTTTATGACCCTTATTATATTTATGTTGAACAAAAAGTTAAAATTATTGATTACTGCTTTTTAGATTTTTCATTTTTATTTTTATTTTAATTAATGAAAGATGCTTTAAGATTTGTTGGGACAGCAAGTGAGTTTCTATAGCTAATTTAGCTCATAGGAATTTTTTATTTTTGGATTTTTTGATAATAGATTTTAGAATTATTTAATTTTTAGTTTATTTTAAAAATTAAATTAATGAAATAAATTTAATTTTTAGTTTATTTTAAAAGTTAAATTAATGAAATGTTCCATTACGATGCAGCGAAAGATGGAAAATTTTCTTGTTCCATCTGGAATAACCGAAAATATAAGGAAGCTCTCCTCCGCCCTTTCCCTTACTCTTTCAGTTTACCAAAACCAGATTTCATTTGCACTCGCGAAAGAAAATTGAAAACAAAAGAAAAAAAAATGAAAATTTCTTATTGCTACCTAAAACTCTTTTAAAATTATTCTGAAAGACCAATTCAACTCATTGGACTCACTTAACGAAAACCTCGCTTGCGGTGTGTATGCTGGCAAAATTTTCATTCCACATTAATAAATGATTTCGCGCTTCATTTAATGTTGTTGTTGTGGTGGCATTTGAAACACATTTACAAAGTAGTATTCAATTAAAATATTCATGCATGCTATACATGTAGCATACTCCTAGTTTGCATCGACAACCAATTTCAATATAAAACAAAAGCTTCGTTCAGAGCGTGTGCTCTACTGTGTAGTCCGACAACTCTCGACAAAGGTTAAAACGGGTTTAAAATAGGTTTTAGAATTACGTTCTAAACAGACATAAGCTACAAACTCTGATCTATAATAAATTCATTTTTTTAACAAAGTTATTTGATGAATATTTGCGGCCGCCAAGTTTTAGATTAACATTATCTTAAGGTTAAGTTTTTTACCGATTGTGGACGAGCTTGTGGCCGGATTATGTTAATTTTCAAATTTGATCTATGGCTTCACGCAGCTTCAGCTCGCGAACGCAACCTTCTAATAGCGGAAAACAGAGAGAGAGAGAGAAAGAGAGAGATAGTGAAAGAGAGGAAGAGTGAGAGAAAGGGAGAAAGTGAGAGAGAAATAAATGCAGATGACTATATCGGCATAGAATCTTTTATTGAGTAATAATAAATATATATGTGCATATGTTTCCACACACAGGTATTACAAACGGAAGAAGAAATCCAGTATAGAATCATTCACTTCTATGGCAAGTGTAAAAATAAATGAATAATGGAGAAAACAACTCAAGCAATAACAACCATTTGTTCTAATGAACAAACATGTTATCTAAACAGTAAAATATAACAAATACACGATCTAATAAACAGCAGGCACACAAAAAAAAATAATAATAATAATAGCAACAATACAATCGCATACAACGTGTACAAAAACACTTTGCAATTGAATTTCAAGGTTACGTATTTCTATTTACGTAGACATGCATGCATTTTGCACACATAACGTTACGTGTATACAATTTATATAATAATTTAGTGTTATAAAGAGTCCGCAGAGAGTAAGAAAAAAAAAAAACAAAACAAAACTTTTGGCTGAAAGTTCAACGAAGAAAGAAAAGGAAGAAGAGCGAGCAGAAGCTTTTTTTTAAACATTTGAGCAAAAGTCAATTCAAACAGAGAGGGGACACCAATCCATTTGCGAAAACACTCGCTCACTCACACTACTTTATGCTAAATCGAATCTTTTACAAAACAAAAATTGAACATTTTCGTGAAAGTTTTTTTCCTTTCTTTTTTTTATTAAGCGAAATAAATATTATTTTTTTTTAGATTTAAACGCGCATTTATTTTATACAAAAAATTCGCCGTCAGTATGAGAAGCATATTTCTCAATAATATTTGAAGGCATCGTGTTTTTATCGGCAAAATCAATATAAAAAAAAAACTATTTCGTAATTGTTTGTTATAAGACAAAACGATATAAACTTTGCTTGCTTGGGAACTAACCATCTATTAAATCAAATTTCAATCTTTCCCTAGTTATTGACCAAAAATTACATTTAATTATTTCTGCTTTATATTCAAATTTATTCATGAAAATGTGTGACATGGTGTGACAATGAAAGGAGTAAAAAAAAAGCTTTTTCTCTTCAAGTACAATTCTGTCCATGCGAGGTATTCGTTTACGATATTAGACGGTAGACTTTCCCCTCGTTTTCTCCCAAACTTCATCATTTATTGAAATGTCACTGCGATCACTTACGTTCACTTTTCAAATTTTGTCTCTTTTGCTAAATCAAAAAAAAAAGTCTTTAAACCACTGTAAAAAGTACACATAGGCGCTCCAAAATAAATTCCATTTTCCTAACTATGCTATGATAGGATTACAAACTATCTGCAGAGTAAGGAGAAAAAGAATTGTGCTTCTTCTTTAAATGGAATTTTCCGGATTTTTTGAGATCGTAAAAACTAAAGCGGTTCAATTGAAACTTGATACACATATGTGTATTCCTCATTCAGTACCTATCTGAAAACTAAAACATTCGTTAATATCTTGAAAAGATATTCTATTTGTTAAAGTAATAGAAACATTTTTTTATTATTATCTTTTGTTTGAAATAAATTTCTATTTACTTTTATATATCTTCTTAAAAAACTTACACGTCGGCATTTTCGTTTTTTTTTTTTTTTTATAAAACCCAAGTCTCAATTTTTTTTTTTTTGCGTTTGTTTTTTCTGAGGTTGGGAATAAATGAAATGAATTTTATATTTTCAAAGATAGCGAAAATTGCAAATTTTGCCTTTATAGACGACGATAAAGTTCTCTAAAGCAAAAAAACAAAAAAATACTTTTATACAACAAACTGTGGAACCGCATGAGCGCTTAATACTCTTTCAGAACTCACATACAACACAGTGCTCAAACGAAAACTAAGGCGCACCAAATCAAAAAAAGCAGACGAGCCAGCTTCAACCGCTCAGCAAAGAGTTCGCATAAAACAAACACTTGTGCACATATGCAATAACAGGCACACACATTAGCGAAAAAAAAAAAAACGAAAAAATGGTTACGAGCTCGCACCCTGAGTGCGATAGTAAGTAAATAAATTTATATAAAACAAAAAAAATCGCAACAATGATCAACAATTTATGTTTATGTAAATATGTATATATATACATGTATCTGTATCTACATATATATATATGTGTGTTTAAATATAGAAAATATTGCCAGAATAAAGTTTAAATACTCAGATGAAAATTTATATTAACGCATATATTAAATTATCGGGTAAATGTTAACAGAGATCCCGTTCTACATTTTTCGAGACAATTAATTAACATGAGTATTTCAAAGACATCAGTTTGTCATCATGTATGCCTCGGATTAGGAAAAAAGAAAGAAAATAGAATGAGAGATAAGCTCGCAAACTAAATTTTGGCAAATTTTTCACCTCAACCTTCTGTTCTGTCTGTTCTTTGTCTATTAAACTTAAACCCAACTAACAGATGTGTGTGTTTCTCATACCAATGGAAATTTAAAATTGAGATATTTTTTAGTACATATGTAGTGTAACCATGGCTCTCTTCATAATCAAAATCACTCACAACGACATTAAATGCATATGTGTGTATAAGTAAATATTATAAATATCACGTTTTCAGTTAACAGTTGATTTGAGTTACATGAAATACGTTATTAATAACAATAATAATAATAATAAAATAATTGTCATGTGGTTTTTCTTCTTTTAACCTAACGACGCTGAACAGTCAATAAATCATAAAAAAATAAATAAATTCTGCTTGTCTGATATCTGTATCCTCCTACAAGTATCGCTCGCCTCTATGGACAGGCATGGGAATGCATGTGCTTTTCAATATTCATCTGGTGAGAAAAATTCGTTGCTTTTTTTTTGAAATCCTTTATGCACTTTGACATCTCTATCTGCGGGAAAATCATCAGAGAAATCACGAAATAACTAACTAAAGCAATAATTTATTAATGCTTTTCTTACGAATAGACAAATATCTGCGTTCTTTGCCTTTAGGTCTTGGAACAAATCTAGAACATTAATGAAACGTTTTATCGTGTCTTTGAAACGATTTCATTGCGTCCATGAAAATCGAGTGAACTTCCATCTTCACATTTTTTAAAACAATTCCAATTCGGAAGTTCAAAATATCTCCTTTCACGCACTACACTTTTCCTCCACGACAAGTGTCCTCATGTGAGTGAGGCGAACATATGCAATAACTTTATATTACTACGAGATTTCGACAAACCGATATATTTTACGTACTTCCGATTGTAGAAAATCAGCAAACGCTATTTCATTACATTCAGAGAACGATATTCTTTATTTCTTAGCCGCGATATATTTAAGACCATGTCTTGCTCGCAGTTATTCGAAAAGTTAGGTATGAAAAGTTTTTAACCTGTACGTCCTAACATACATATAACATATTTTTACTATATATGTTGCGCAGTTATGAAAAGTTAAATGGAGAACACAACAGCACGTACATGAAGTTATTAGTATGAAGTCCAAAGTAGCGATTATTACAACGTGACCTAGTTTGATATGGAGCCGCAAATATTGAAAACAAAAAAGCACGAAAAACACGCTTAAATATGTATATGTATATATATGTACACATATATATATATATAGTCGTGAAAAAATGGATCACAACCACCACAACCAAAATAATATTCATACACATTCCACTTCAAATACTAAATGCAGACTACCAGGAGAATGAAATAAAGTCAAAAAAAAAAAAAAAGAAAAATATCAGAAAAACTGTTACTAAAAAGGATTTAAAAAATAATTCAAAAAAAAAAAAAAAAACATGAACATTGAAAATGGGTAAGCAATGCATGCGTAGAATAATATTCAAGTTGCAAGCGTTAAATATAAAATCAAAAAATGAATTAAAAAATTTAAAAATCAAGTATCCAAAATTCAGGCGACTCATTCCTCTGATCTTCATCGGACTATTATTTTTAAACACACACACATATATATATATATATATATACAAGCACAGTTTCGCCTATTGCTACACAAGTGTTTTCAATAAAATTGCTGTTTTAATAACTAAATGACGTAACTCAAGGACGTTGTTGTTTGCTTTTATTTTCATTGTTTCTATTTGCTGCATGAAATCGACATATCTTTCGCTATATCAATAGCATGAAAAAATCAATTTCTTTAGTTTGGCCAAGTGTGCTAGTGATTATCACATGTTACTTAATGCAACCGACAAAACAGCTACCACACATCGATAGTCTACTGTATAAGCAGCATTCACGCTTTCCACATACATATGAATTATTTGTAGGTTATATATACAATTTTATAAACACACAGACAGATATATACGGAATTTTATAAACAGCATCTAGCTAAAAATATCGAGCTCACATGGAATGAAATTTTTTGCCTGTTTGGAAAGCTTTTATAAATACATACGTACGTATGCGCTCTCACATACATACCTACATATGCATAGATATATATAGATATTCTCTATTTATGTATATGCAAAGTAGAAATAAACTTGAAAGAGGCTGGTGGGAGATGACATTTCGTTTAGTGCGCAAGACGGAATTTATTACAAAACGTCGAGGCAACTTCTTCTGGCTTTTGGAGCAGATGTCATGCAAACTTTTGCCTACACCTGTACACGCACAATCATATTTTTGAAATAGCATTTTGAAATACATATTTAATTTCTTGCTCTCAGGATGAGCTGTTTTTTTTTTTTTTTCTTATTCTTCTCAATTTGCATCTATTATTTGTAAAGCTGCATTACACCACCGCCACTAGCACCGCAAACAGGCTGCGTCTCATTATAAACTAGGTCAACACAACTAACAACCGACCAGTTGGTACCCATTTTCTTCTTTTGTGTACTTATTTCATTTCATTTACAAAAACAATATAAACTGCATATAAAACATATAAAGATGTTGCTGCTACAGTTGCAAGCATATGGCATGCAATACACTGGTAAACCAAAAAAAAAAAAAGACACCTACTAAATATATGCACTCATGCGCTTTTTGTGTTTGTGCTTGTGCTTGTATTGCTGTTTGTGTTTTTTGTATTTGGCCTGCTATGCAAGACCCAAAAATGTCAAACGCATGCAAATGTGAAAATGAATGTCAAGTAAAACGCACTCGAGTTATTATTATTAAAATTTTTTTTTTTTTTTTTTTTATGTTTAAGTGATACTTGGCCACCGCAGCATTTATTTACGTGTCATGTATTATGTGAAATAATCATAGATTCATTCATTCATTCATTCAAACATTTGCAAAGCGAATGGAGATTTTTATAATTACAAGATGTCTTAAATCAAGGCAAACAAGTGTGTTCTCTATTAAATAGTTCAACCTTAAAACAGTGAGAAGGATGAGCGCATCGTGCACGCAGCAAGCAGGTTTTTGAAAAAACGAAAACATACAATGAAATATCGACCCGTTTGTCTGTTCAACTGAAAAATTTCTCATTTTCCTTTTTTTTGCTTTTCAGCTTTTGTTTCTAATGAACAATGAAGGGCGCGCACATTCTTCTTATTTGTTCTTTTTTTAAGGTTAATCGATCCTCGACAGTTGAATTGGTTCAGTTAAAAGACTTTATTTATATATATTTTACAAGACTACTGTGAGGAGTCAAAGGCGTCCCACTTTGTGGTTTGGGCAAACACCTGTTTTCTGATTATGATACGGTAAGTTTAGCAAACGACAACTCTGTAGGAAGTACCAATCAGATGACTTCGACCGTCGTCCGAGTCGAGGGACCGACAACTTTCGTTTTCTTTCCTCCTTCTAGGTCGGGCAGCCAACGCCTTAACATTGGCTTTCTTTTCCTATGAGTGTGAAATAAATCTTAATTTTTTTCCTTAACATCCGAGTGAATTGTGCGAGACTTTGAAATAATAAAAGAAAGCCCGAGTTAAGCTTGTGAAAGTCAGAGTATTAAAGTGCATAATATTCGCCCCCGAACTTGAGTAATGTAATCCCACATACAAAGAGAACGAAAATGTCCTTCAAAAATAAATTTTCTCAAGGGAAATATCTGGAAAAGCGGGATGCTATCTCTGGCACTAGACAAACGGCAGGTAAGCTCTCTCTCGCTATTACTACTAGCACTACTACTACTCTTGCTAACACATTTGACGCACTTGCTGGTAGCTTATTGACAACTAGCGGCCTTGTGCCTACGGCATAAACATTTTAAAGCAGGGGTCACATTGCTTCGCCATCAACCATTTTTTTTTTTTACTAACCGATATTTGCATCGATCACTCCGCTTTTATAATCTAACTTCTATTAATATTGAGCAGTTTTTCTAATTCAATGCCAGTGTTCTTAATGTGAATAGAAAAGGTTTGAAGCGGATTACCTTTAGTGACCAGCAAGTGTACAGCTACAGACAGCAAAAACAGCTTTTGTGTCTGTACATATGTATGCCAAGCGCACCTAAGCGGTTTCAGCAGAAATATTATTAGAAAATGCTCGACACAGAAGTGGATAATTTAATCTTCAAATCTCCTCCTATTGTCAGATCAATTTAATTACAACGGTAATCGAAAGAAGAAACGCATGTTTTGTAAACTGGAAAAATAAAGAATAATCTTTTGTCATGACCTGGCTGATCGAGTATTGATAACATTCGCGACTCGTCCAAATATCTTTTGCCTTCTTGCAGAAAGTAATAATAAAATCCATTGGGAGATGATCGGAAGCGAGAATAAAATTTTTTTTTATTTGAAAGAACTTTCTTTTTTTTTTATTTTACTCAAATTTCGGTTCGGATTTATGTCTCGAGTCCTAGAACTATGATTATTACAAATCATCTTCTAATCGATCTAACATCTCATCAGCATGAGAATGCAATAAAATATGCATAAAAGAGATTAATTGAAGGCTTTTGCTGCCAATTCTTCTTTGGTTCATCCATCGTAATCGCAATGTTCGAGTAGTCAACAAATATTTTGAACTTCTTTGATGCAAAGATCAAATCGAGAATTTTGCATTTTTAACGCAATGTAAAAAAGGAACAAAACCAAAGTTTTATTATTTGCGAAAGATTCCTACTACGCTTCTATGATGTAACAGAGTGTTTGCTCACGGCCGAAAGCTTCTAAATGGAAAATGTCAAAATGTAGTCATCGAGATAATGTAATCAGATTATCCATGTGTATAGATGAGAGATGAGCAGTCATACGTCGTAAGCGTGCAAAAAACGCAGCTAGAAGGAAATGCTTGTTGTATATACATACCATTTAAATATATAAACAAAGCGTAGATAAAAATCAAATACTAGTTTGCCTACCACCTTTTAGATATATATAATGTGTGCTTGAAAAGGAATGAATATACATATGCATCAGCGGCTGCGTCGAACACTTGTTTTTAAAAGTGGCTTTTAACTTAGAGTCTATTGTCGATGTTTTGTCAAATATATAAATAATTATAAATAAATAAAACACATCACAAAATACATGACGACAAACTCGCTTTGCTACTATTGTGCTATGTATGCTAAATAAAGCAGTATAACACGATTGTTGAATTTGTAATTTTCATCATCTCTACGAATTTGGTAAACAAGCTACTCGTCAAGGTAAACTTCAGATTCACATAGAGATATATTCATATGACTATTCACCACATCATGGAACATAATAAAACAAACGATATCAATATGAGCAGCATATGGACGGCCAGCAAACGTAAATGCAAAATTTTCGGAATAAATCAGGGCTTTGAACAAATATGACCGATTTTTTCTGACGCAAATATACAGAATATTTTATATACATTGTATCCATATATAAATGTTCTCGTCTCGTCTGTTTTCTCACATTGTCACTTTTAACAATTTCAAATTTTCCAAAACATATATATATAAATTTACCAAAACTTATATAAACATATATATACTATAGATGATACTGAAAGTTTAATAAGAAAAAGTTCAAGGTCAACAACCATACTTTCTGAAGCGACAACAAACTCAATAGGAACTGAACAATCCTTCCGAATCGTTCGGTGATCAAGAGATAAACTAATTTAAGTAATTTAAGTAAAGTGCCATATCGAATAATACAACCATTTCAAGCTAAACCATTCACCACAGAAAGATCAAAATATAATAAATTTATTTATCGTTCGATCGGGATCCCAGCCTCTATTTTAGCCAGTAAAGAGAGTTCTGATTAGACTTAGCTATACCCATTTGTGCGTACCTCTATCCGCTATATAATTTTGCCACGAACGCGATTGCGCATATGATCCGAACTATAAAAATATTTTCTTAAGAAAGAATCTTTAAAAAAATGTTGAAAGAATTCGGAAGTTGAATAATTCGATATTCAATTTTTACAGGAAACTTACATTATAAACTTGCACCATAATCTGATCCTAAATCCCAAATGTTTCGTTTTCTTTCTGGATTCAAGAGCAAAATTTCGGCAAAACAACATGAAATTTATATCCGAAACTCTTTTAAAAGGGATTAAATTTCATCTAGGGTCTCTTAAATGTGTATATAATTTGACAATAGAAAAACTGCCTTTGTAAGAACAAATTCACAAAAAACCAAACGAGTCAAACCCACTTCAGTTTAAGACCTTAAAACTCACTATTTTTTTTTTTTTTTTTTTTTTTTTTTTTTTTTTTTTTTTTTTTTTTTTTTTTGTTAAGTAATAAGTTGAAAATGTATGTGTTGTAAGACCCATTATTGATCTTCATCATCGTCAAAGCACAACTCAAAAGTAAAAAATTGACTTCTGCCCTCATTACACCTAGTCGATCATCAACATCATGAACGCGTCTATAGGCATAGCATTCCAAAAAGGAGACAATCTATCTTCTACCTTAAATGATGCTGCTTCTTTTTAATTAAATAATTATTTTGATTTAGTGTAAAGCCTAACTATCCTAAGGCCATCTACGCATTTTTGTTCGCTTGTTTCACTTGGTTACAAAACACTAAACACAAATGTGAGTTTATCGTAATTATCTGGGTTAAGTATTGTGTGGTGAATGAGAACAATTTGGTTAAAAGCTTTCTAAGAGTAACCTTGACTGACGTACAGACAAATGGTAAAATGCAACAAAACCTTTCAAAAATGAACAAGAAATAAATCTAATGGAGCTGAAAGAAACCGCATACAGTATATGCGTATTACGTATTAGTTTTTCTTCTTTTTTTCTCCTTCACAAAAAGGGAAAATTAAAAATGTTTATGCAAACATTATAAAAAAAAAGAAAAAAATG
The DNA here is from genome assembly GCA_000688715.1 of Glossina pallidipes. NCBI lineage: Eukaryota > Metazoa > Arthropoda > Insecta > Diptera > Glossinidae > Glossina > Glossina pallidipes. The sequence goes on from KK499987.1 coordinate 53,409, forward strand.
CAAAGTCACACCAGGCAACCAGGTTGTTATCGAAGATGCCAAGTAAAGGAAAAACAACATTATTTCAAAGGAAGAACTAAGTAAATAGGTCAGAGTTTTTCAATACAAAAAAAAAAAAATCTTCCAACGCTTGAGAGCTTATAAGTGAAGTTAATAATAATGTGTACGTGTTTAATGTGTGCATTTATGTATGTATGATTTGTGTGTGGGTGGGTGAGTGTATGCAATTAAAGTGAAAATGCAAGTATATGAAGAGAATGTTTCTTTGTATAATAATTAAAAAAAGGTTTCTTTTAAATATTTATACAATAAAAAGAGTGAAACAACAACAACAGTACCTATGTTGTGTTCAATCGTGAGCCCAACCAACATATATATTTATCTAAACTGGTTGGTTAGTCCTAACTAAAAAAAATGACAATTAAATATTTGCTTAAAAAAGTTTCAACATTTCTTCTTCTAACTACTGAATTATCTGAAAAATCCAAGAAAAATACGCTCAAAACACACACATTGCATGAAGCTTTTAAGCTCTCTCACTTATGTAAAAATTCACAATATATTTCGTCTACAAGTACAGAAAAAGAATTAGAAAGAAATATTTTCGATATTATTCTCTCTCTTTTTAGAGAGAGATTTTTCCTTCCCTGGCTGAGTATTATTATGATAGTGAAAAGAAAATATCAAGCCCGAATGAAAAATAAAACTAAATTAAGAAGAGCGACGCGATGTAACAATAGAAGGAAATTCAGAGAAAGACAGAGAGAGAGAGACAGAGAGAGAAAGAGAGAGAAAGAGAGAGAGAGAGAGAGCAACAAATAGTAAAGAAAAATTAATGTGAAAAAAGTATAAGGAATGTAAACAAAAACTTACCAGAACTGAAATGTGAGCGTTTAGTTTGTTCATTTTCCGGATCGGTATCGAGTGGTCTTTTTCTAGAATCACCAATTTCAGGACTGGGACAAGTTTCCATGGTAGCGTCTTCGGCCATTTTCGTGTGAATTTTGACTTTGTTATGTAGATGACGAAAACAGCGATAACGATAAGCGAGAACAAAAATTTTTAGAACTTTATATAGATGTTGTGAGACGAGAGAATACGTTGACGCAGTGTGATTTTTATTTTGAGAATATATGACAGGGAATTTACGTTTTATCTTTTGTTTTTCTTCTTCTTTTTTTTTCTTCTTTTTTTTTTTAATGCTGATGCTCTGATTAATATAGTTATAGTTTTGTATGTAGATGTAGAGAAAGAGAGAAAAAACAGTTTTTGTTTGGTAATGAGCAACAAAGCAATAAAATAATGTACTTTTCAGTTTGATTGTTTCTGGATTCAAATTTTTTAACGGCAGCAATCACGAATAATATGGTGCTTGGAATAGTACAAAAAGTAATACGTTGAGATGAAGAGAAAGAGTTTTTTTTTTTTTATATATCACATCTGTATATATATATATATATGTATACGTATAACTTTTTATAATGATTTACAACACTTAACGCTACGTGTATGTGAGACAGCAAAATCACGCCTCTATTACTGTGAAAGCCATACGGTATGCGAACAAAAATATAAATATGGTTTTTTAAATTATTGTAATGTCTCTGTGACACGTTCAATGATGATTTTTTTTTATGCTGGTACTAGGCTGTATTCATAAAGTAAAATATATGTGAATACATATATATGCATATAATATCTATATAGATAATAACATGTATATATATATATGTGATATATATATGTGATATATATATATATATACTTATATATATATATGTATTTACGTCTTTTTTTAAACCGTGCTATTTTAATGCAATTTTCTAAATCTTTTAACGTTTGACCTTCAAAATTTGCAATTCTCCAGTTTATTTTAATACATATATTTTTTTTTTTTTTTTTAATATTTGACGTCTGAGTTTTCTTCTTTTTTTTTATATTTCCATCGTTCTTGATAAGCAATGCCACGCTCAACGATCAGATAATGTTTGCTTTGAAAAGATGCAGGAATGCTTGTAGCGGCTGCAGTTTGGTTGTTTTAATTTAAATGATGGAAGCAATGGTAACTGAGGGTGATAGATGATGGTAGTGATGGCAGTGGTTGATAAAAGAATTTAAAGTAGTTAGTGGTATAGTTTATTATTTATTTATTTATTTATTCATTTTATTTTGTTGTTTATTTAAAGTTTCATTTCAAAATATGTGTTAAAGTATAGATTTTCTTTTGTTATTTATTTATTACTTTTTTTTTTTTTATACGAACGAACAAGTATATGGAAAAAAGAAATATTTATGAGAAAATTCAGCAATAAAAATTCGCAAAACACATACTGCTAATAATGATAGCAATAGATGAAAAGGAAAATAATCGTATCACACACACACACCATATAATTATCTACCATCCTTCTTAATATCAATATATATAGTACAAGATAATAGGTTAAGAGAACATTTGTAAACACATTTTTATGACAGCTACTTATTATATGTGGAAGGATTGTAAATAGAGATAAAAAAAAAAGTTTTTGTAGACATGAGAGGCGCACACAATACAAGAAATTATTCTTAAAATAATATGACATGATTTCGATTTTCTTTAAATGCTGATTCCATTCAAGCAAAATCTGGAAAATTTTTTGCAAGAATGGAATAAATGATTGTGTTATTTATTTATATGCATATAATTATTTATTTATTTATAAAACGTGAGCTCGGCAAGTTTCACAAAGGCAAGCTATTTTGCCAGTAAAACAATTGAAATCTGCGATGGAATTCAATTCAGCAAAGTCGCTTTTCTCTAATAATAATCACAATACTCCAAGTCTCAAATTCACACACACGCACACACACACACACACACACATCGTTCATAAAAAGATTAATTGCATCTAATTATCACTTAGCACTTTCATTGCTATTCACTACCATTTTTCTGTATTCTGTTCTCTAACGATCTCAAAACTGGTCAAGCATTCGTCTCATTCGTTCAAAGCAAGTGGAAGTAAACACTCGCCTTAATGAAATTCAAATAATATTTAGTTGTCGCTCTTATTAAGTAATAAAATAACGTACAACATAATTGCTGAAACTTCAAAAACAAATCTGCAAAAAAAAATTATAATTTTTTTGTTTTTGCATGAAGGTAGGTAGATAAACCAATACGTTGACAATTTTGCTGGCCTTGACCATTAAATTTTTATAATTTGATGCTTGTGCAGCAGTAGAATAACTGCACTGCTAAATGCTTAAAAAGTCTCGTAAATGTATCGAAAAAGAAACACATACACGCTAACATATTGAAATGTAAAATAAGAAACTATTCATAAAATGCAACGGAAAAGCTTTTGCACACATTTTCACGTGCCTAATAATAACTTGCAATGATTATTCACTTAAAACAAGCCTTTAGTTGATAACATTAATGAAAGTGAGACAACTTAAGTCTGTCTAAGACCAAAAAAAAAAAATGCGGAAACACGTGAAATCTTCTGTGTGCTCCTTATCGCACAAATTTGGAAATGTCTGAGGACGTGGTGGTGGAGAGCTAAGTCTAAGCGCTCAAAAATGTACATGGAGAGTTACAACTTATACTTAACAAGAGGTTGAATTTGAAAACCGCCACAAATTCAATCTTTACACAGATAGCGGTATCAAAAATGTAAAAAGCTTTCAAATATTTGAAAGCTACTGCAGATGTGGAGCAAATTACAACAGAAATTATTCAGATATATGTTTACTGCATTAAAAGCTTAACTACAAAATTCCAAAATTCGTCCCCAAAGTAAACAAATCCTGTACTTTTTCATCCGTTTCTTCCAACTTCTCTGATTATCCTAAGATTTAAAAAAAAAGGCCGTTCAAAGCTAAAATGCACAAGGACCCAAGACTTATTGATTCACTGACCAGGAAACCAAAATGAAAAAAACAAACATTTACTAAGTGGACGATAACAAATATTTCCTCCAAAGTGAATGTTTTTCCCAGAACTTCTATGAACCGCAATGAGGGGAACGAAATACAATAATGATATGATCGAAATTCAATGTCTATCTGCTCGAAGCATTTCTCTCACAGGTACAGGAAGGAACATCGAATGAATCGCTTTGTCTTCAGTTAGCTTAAATTGAGCCACACTTGTTAGAAGAAAGAAATGTGCAAACGAATGATCAATAAAAGAACTTAAAACAAATTAAAAGAAGACACAACAATTTTGGCACATGTCAAACACTGCGGCAAGCATTGAATGTACAGAGGAATACCTATATGTATAGGTGTAGTGTCTATATACTAGTGTTCGATATGTGTGGAAATGGTCCGTATGCTTGCAACGTTAGTTTCTCTGTTCATAATACATATGTTTTCATGCACAAAAGTCCCACCTTCTTAGTCGCATAACTGAAATTTTTGTACACGTTTTCTATTTTGGTTGCGCAAAAAATTTAATAAAAATGAAATAAACAGCCGTTGACAACCTTCGTTTTCTTTTTGCTGGTTTTATGCTAGCAAAAGATATATAATTGGCAAGTGCAATGCAAACAATGTCCTTGAAATAATCATAGCAATAAGAACAGCAACAACAATAATAATAAAACTAACACGTTGGACATATAGTACACATTGAGACAAAATTAGCATATTCACCATCTCGCAAATGAATGGATACAAATAAATACAATAAATAAAATTTGCCCCAAATTTCTTTTTTTTTTTTTTTTATTAAGGATGAGCCTATCAGTATGGATGGATGGATTCACTCTTAAACAAAGACATTGAAAATTTTTCCTTTTGTTTATGGAAGTTTGATTCTTCTAAAGAAGTATTTCGGCTACGATCGAGCATGTTGGGCCAGAAGACAATTCCAATGCAAATTCTTATCGAAATTTGAAAAAAAAAAAAAGGGTTTATTGCATATTTTCGGGAATTATCACACAAGGCAGCACATGATTACTTGAAATTCATGAAAATTCTTATAAATATTTATAAAAAACTCGATTTGATTAAATGCTAAAGCAATTATGCAAACGTTTTTAAAATTCTAAAGGTGAAGACAAGTTACTAACGAGAAATCGATTTACAAAAGACTTGACTGAAAATTAAGTTTTGTTTGTCTAGTGCTAGTACTACTGCTATTTAGATAATGGTTCCGATATCTAATGAAATAAGTGTAGAAAACTGAATGTACAAAATTGGATCCATGCACTTCCCATTGTGTGCATGGATTCGCACGATTGTGGATGGTCACAACCCATGAGAATGCATGAAAAATAAGGACAACAATTGGTCAAACTTTAGTATTTAAAAAAAACACAGAAATTACGATAAAACACATGCTATGATCTCAGCGAAAAATTCTATTAAAAAGAAAAGAGAAAAAAACTTTGATTCGTTGTTTCATTATTTCTACGTTAGAAGTACGAGTGTATATATACATGTATATATATGTGTGTAAGTGCGAAGGTTGCTCTAGAGGAAAAAGAACAAATGAGACATAGAGGGGCGGGAATAAAGAAAACCTGTTTTTTTTTTTTGCTTTTTTTCTTAAAAAGAATTAAAAACATGTGATTTGCACTTTAATTTTTTCTTATATTTTAACATTCGATTCGCAAATTGAGAAAAGCAAAACCTCAGATTATATAAACGTATTTAATTTATTTCTCTTCGTTCATTTTTCGAATTTCTAATATAATTTATTTCGACTCCTGTATTTGGTGTATGCACACACCGACGCACCCCAAAAAAAAAAAAATACGCTAATATTGAATGAGACTAAAGTTTGATGTACATACGTGTAATTATATATGTATATATATATATAAATTAAATAAATACACACATATTCGCAGTGTGTAGAGCATACATCACACCAACCGCAATGTCGTTTATTTACGCACGCACATGTCAAGTATGCGAGAAAGACCAAAAATGAAGTAACAAAAACTCAAAAGATAAAAACGCGCGGACCAGCGATTTAATTCAAATAACGCACCAAAAAAAGTGTTTATATATATGTGTATAATTTTCATATATATTTTTTTACTTTTTCATTTTATTCGTTGTTTAGATTTTATTTTTTCATTTTTTCTTATATATTCATTTAATTCTTATTTGCTCTGCATATATATATATATATATGCTCCAATGTTTAGTTTAGTGAGCGAATGCTTATATACGTGTTACGAAGTCTGCCTAATGCATATATATATTTGACACTATATAAACGAACGACCATAACCACAATTCTTCGTATTGTTGTTATCTTTACATATATTTTATATTTTTATATACATGTTTTTTTATTTTTTTTGGTTTTTTTAATTTTTTTTTTTTTTTTTAAGATTAGAATGCTTGAGTTTATTTAATGTTAATAGAGTGAATCTCAAGCATTTGCGTGCCAGGGAATTTTTTTTATATTCT